>JAJJMC010030994.1:5171661-5324462 GCA_023531435.1 Papaver californicum
TCAAATGAAAAAAGTTGGCGGGAACAATTCTCACGTAAACAGGAAATGACTTGAATATGGAAACAAGCTTTAATTTTGGAAATCTTCTTAAAGTTGTTTTAGGAAATCAAGTTATTTGGGTAATAAGAAGAAAAGAAGAAAGATCTAAATATTCTTTCAATCATAGAATCACTAAACGGAGCAAGAAAAACAAATCAGGAAAGAAAATTATTTTTCACGGGAAGGAATGGCGAGAATTAGAAGAAGTTTTGGAGGGGATTTTTGGGTTATTTTTGGTGGTGATTAGTATAAATTGGAAGCTTAGAGGTGTCCAGAGGAGGAGAAAAGTTTGTGAAGCTTAGAACAACCAAGAACAGCATGAAAAAAAGTGAACAGAGTGAAGAAGTTTCTGCTGCTACACCAACGAAGAAGAAGAACATATTATAGAGAAGAACTGTCATTCATTAAAACAATAGTCCGTTCTTTTTCAGCCACACCAAAGAAACCGTTTTTTCTCCACTCTCTTTAAAACACCTTCTGTAAGAGTTAGAAGTGTTCACAAAAACACTTTTGAACGTATCTAATTGACTGTGAGCATCTCTATTCTCATTGTAAACAATTTTTGAGTTATGAAATCGATTTTTAAGGGTTTTGCCATTACAATGAGGAGCTAAACTTCATCTCTGAGGCTACAGAGGAAGCTACTTTTCCAACAAATATGTGGTAATTATTTAATTAATTTATGCAATTTATTTATGATTAATTGCCTTGATTAAAAATTGATTTAAAAGATTTTTGTTAAGCAATTGTGATTCCGTTAGATTGTGCATGCCTCGGCTTAGGTCCCTAGATGCTCCATGCTTTTTTTATACAGTTGTTGTTTTGAAAATCTATCTTTGTAATGATTTAGAATCAATTAAAATGTTTTAATTGCATGATTAAACTTAATCACTTTGAAATTGGAAAATAGTGGAATCCTAGTCTCAGTTTTTCTCCCTACTTTATAAAAAATATTTGAGTTTTCATACTTTTAGTTTTAGAAATTAAATTTAAAATCAATCTTCACAAGTCTGAGTAACGAATCTTTATTTACCACTTTAAAATTACATCAATTTTTGGCGCCGTCGACGCGGACTTGTTTTTAGGTTAATTAGTTTAGTTAGATTTTTTTTTTTTTACTTTGTTCTATTTTACGTTTCCTTTGGTATTTCTCTTTTTTACATTCTCTTGCGCCATGTTTCTAGACCGGCTTGGCGCAAGAGAATGTGGCGTGTCCTCGAGGATGGCCTAATTAGCGCTTGACGCAAGAGAATATGGAGCGTCCTTGAGGACGGCCTAGTTAGCACGTTTAGCGCTTAGGATAGTGGCGCGCCCTTTAGGACGACCTAGTTAGCGCTTTTAGCGCTTAGGAATGGCGCTAAAGTTAGCCTAGGTGCTAGCGTGGAGGAGCTAGGGTTATCCTAGTGCTAATGCATAACATGTTCTTTTAGAGGCATTGCTCTTTGATTGTGGCGCGTTCAAGAGGAACGACGCGTATTTTATGACATCTTTGGGCATAATACTAAAGTGGCATATTTTGTAAAGCCAGGACGACAAATGCACATTCAAGACTAGTTCGAGAAATTCAGTCGTGGAATTTACGCGGACTGGTTCAAATGGCATAAATATTGTGAGAGTTTAAAAGACTACAATATCAATTTAGAATGTTTCTAGTTATTTGTAGAGATTGTATTCTTAATTCGTTTACGGAATATTAATAAAGATATACCATTTAGTGTTTTGATATAGAGCTAGAAGCATGCGTATAAATATATGTATGCATTTCTATGTTCTTACTGTTATGCAGAAGGTAATTTTATAATTCTAGACCTTGTCAAAAACTCACCATCAACACCTAGGCACATAATGGTCCCTTCAAAAATTTCATGGTCCCGAAAATAACTTTTCTTTAAGTGAAAACTAACACCAATCCCATAATATATGGGTTTTAAACAACCCACAAAATAGATCATCTATGATCTACTCCGTATTTTAAAGATATTGTTTTTATTATGTCCAAAACTTTCAGAGTTGGGACTTGATTTTAAAATTTCCTGGTTGTTGATGTCATAATATTTTTAAAATACCAAATTTAGCCTTTCTATATATATCCAAATTAAACAGAAAATCAAATCATTTGATTTCTATCTCTTTCGATTTCCACAGTTCTGGCGATTTTTGTCCGAGTATTCTTTTTCTTCTACGATTCAACTAATTTTGTAGATTTGAATTGATTTGATTATATAGATGCAACAGCTTATCGTCAATTACTTCACGAATCAGGCTCGGTCGATTTGACTGATTCTTCGTTTGAATCTAGGTTTCAGCAAAATTCACCGGAGAATTTCAAATCTCCACAACCTCAGCAAGAATTCATCAGCAAACTAAGTATCAGGTAAGTTCCATCTTCTCTTGTCATGGTACTTCGATTAAGTGATTTTAGTTGATTGATTTAGAAAACGAATTTCAGAAAAGCATTTTAGGGTTTTCAAAACCTAAATCTTCAAATTCATTTCAATTAACTTATCTGAGTTGAAATCAGATCTTAGATTCACAATCATTTACTCGCTCTGATCATTTTAATGTGAATTTTTTGAAGAATCTTGAACAAAAATTTCAGATCTGTTCTTCATCAAAATCGTAGTAACTCTCAATTTCTAGCTACGATCTAAAAACTGATTTGAGATTCGATATCAACGAATCATTGTCTCTATTACCCATCGATTTGATTTATATTTCATCTAATCTTAATTTTCAATTTCGTATGATCTGATGTCTTGAATCTGTTCTTGGTAAATTTCGTAAATTTAATGAAATTTGTTTTCAATTTGTTTAAATTATAACAACAGATGAAATTTGGTATCACAGCTGGAACTATGTATCTAATAGAAGAAAATTCTGCTTTTAATTTCATTGTCATTTCAGTCTTCTACTGAGCATCTAGTAATGGCGACGATGTTGTCGATTCACAACGAGTACGAGCTGAGATCTCTGCAAACTGAACTCACTCATAGCAACAGAAGCTCTCGTGAACATATGTGAATTGATATCGAAGTGCAATGAACTCATAGAATAAATGTATTCATTATCTTCTTTAACTTTTTCGATTGATATATCTCTTAAATATTGTTGGGTTCTGATGTTTTCTGAATTTTGCAGCCTACTGCGTGGTCACAGTCGAATCTGCCGGAAGCCAAGTACCAGTTGCATTTCTAGAACGTGTTAAGGATGGATTTCAACAAGAGATATAGAGGAGGAAAGGCTGCAACTGCTGTTGCACACAGCCTTAGCAAGGAGTTCAGGTAATTCTTTCAAATATACATGGCAATAGGAAACAATAATGTTACTAATTATGTTCTTGTATTCTTTCAAAAATACAAGAAAATAGTGTTATTTCTTATTGCCAATTAGTTGTACATCATGGATAGTCATCATTTTTATAATTAAAGATACTCTACTTTCAATGCATTACCAGAAGTACACCTGACTTTAAGAGACATACTGGAATCTGTAGACATTTTTGTGATGAAGGGTTTTAGGAGATCTGGTCGTTACCACCAGACTAGGGAGACTGCGAAATTAACAAGGAACAAAACTTATCTTCAAGCGTTACTTTATTCAGTTCAGAAGTAAACAAAGTGTTTTGTAACTCCTCCACTCGTCATTGCTACTGTAGTCTGCTGCATATTGTTCATGGAAATTTCAGCATATTAGTATTCAGATTGAAATAATTGGTTATGTATTGATTTTAACACCAAAGGAATTAGGGCGTTACCTTAGTGTTGTAGGGTTTTATGGTGTGGCATAGTTTTGTTGTTTTGGTTGGCTTTATTGGAGTTTGTATCGTTAACTGGCCTAAGATGATGTTTCCATTAGCTAACAGTAAGAGGAAGAGTGAATACAGATAGTGTGTGGGCATGTACAGCAGCTCTGATCGATCCTGGTTCTTACATCTCAGTTAGGGTACTAACACTTGTACCATATGTGTACTCTAACCTGAATGTGAAATATCAAGAGATTGCATCTGGCACCATTATGTACAGTTAACAATGCAGGAGAGTTTCTCCTTGATAAATGTCAGTTTTCTCTGATAATCTGAAGAGACTCGTTCGTTTTAGCTGTCAATTGAATTTTTGCATTTTTCTTTTTGTGTGGGTTTAGTTCTCTTTGTTCTTGGTTATTCCCTTCGTCCTATATGCTTTATCAACCACGGCGATTTTTCGTGGAGTCAGTACAGAGTTAATGGGGGATGGTGATAAATGTGCGATATGTTCTCTCCAATCTCTCCTTTAGCAGTTAAGAGATGATTAACTTTTGTTTCTAAATTTGCAAGTTTATTTTTCGTTCTTTTATATTGAGTTTATAACTTAAACATTGATATATTATCCAATTAACTTAAACCTTGATATATTATCCAAGAACTTTTGTCTTATGCATGAGTACTGATGAGATAAAATATAGTGGTAAAAAGACGTTCGATTCTCAGACTTGTGAAGATTTAATTTCAGACTTAATTTTAATTAAAGAAAATAAAATAGATTAAAATAAAGATGACTTTTTAAAAATATGGGGAAGAACTAGGATTCAGGATTCCACTTTTAACCAATAAATCAAGTGATAGTAATTTTAATCATGCAATTAAAATATTTTAATTTAATTCTAAAGCATTGCAGAAATAGATTTTCGAAACAACAACTGTATAACACAAGCATGGAACATCTAGGGACCTAATCCGAAGCATGCACCATCTAACGGAATCACAATTGCTTAATAAAAATCTTTTAAATCAATTTTCAATCAAGGCAATTAATCATAAATAAATTGCATAAATAAATTAATTAAATACATACCACTTAATTATTGGAGAAAAAGCTTCCTCCGTCATCCCAGTAATGGTGATTAGCTCATGGTAGAGAAAATATGCTCAAAATACTCTTTCATTGCTCAAAAAGTGCTTACAATGGTGAAATAGATGTAACACAGCCGAACAGAGATGTTTATAAATGTTACAGAACAGGGTTCAGGCGTGTAACAGAAAGGAATAAGCAACAGGAAGAGAAAGAGGAAGGCAACAGAACAGCAACGCTTACGTAGCGTTGCTGAGTCTTCTTCTCCGTTGAGACAGCAGCAGGAACAATGGCAGCCGGAACGCTGTTTTTCCGGCGAGTTTTTTTAGAGCTTCTCCGAGCTTGTCTCCTCAATTTCCTTGGCTTCTCTTGGTATATATAGGGTGTAGGAACCCTAGGGAGTCTTCCAAACCTAATAGAACTCTTTAAAACTCATCCAAATCTTTGTAAATCCGATTCCAAGCCGGAATCCAATTTTTCGTCCAAATTCACAATTGTGCAATATTCTCCGGCGTAAATCACTCTAATTTGATGTGTTTGAGTTGGTCTTGGACTCTTGTAGTCTTTGAAGCAATTTGAAACTCAAAACAACCCAAATTACGTGAATTGAGTTAACAGTTGGTTCTCACGGGATGGATTTTGTTTCCCGCCAAGTTGAATTTGAATGGAAAGGGGGTGCCCCCAATCCAAAGTGTGGGTGCCTTAATCCATTTTCCCGGGTGCCTTTAACACTTTTCGATCCGATTTTTCCGTAAATGTTTATTTCTCAAAAAATACCTACAAAGACATAAAAGACATATTAAGTGCAAAATCGAGTATTATCGAAGCAGATATTCGGGCGCAATATAGACACAAAAATGTTCCTATCAAGTACACATGCCATATGCATGTGTAACTCTTAGTTACACTACTCAGATGCATGTGTAACTCCTAGTTACACTAGTGAGATGCATGTGTAGCTAATGATTACATATGCCATATTCATGTGTAACTGCTGATTGCACATGCATTTTGTATGCGTACCACTAGATTACACGTGCATTTTGTATGTGTATCAGCAAATTTTGGTAGTTGCGGTGTTGTTATAATAGGTGGTTAACTCTTTTGGTGTGATCTATTTGCAACTTTTGTTTTGCTTGCTTGTAATACTGGTCTGACTCTTTTTGTTAACTCTGGATCTGTTCGATTTGCAGAAAGATGTTTTATATGCAAGAGTTCGCACAACCTGTGTTGTTGAAATACAGTTCAGGTGTTGTTTATGTATCTCCTGTACTAATTTCTTAGAATAAAAAGACATCCATCACCAATGTTATAGTTTCACACGTGTATGCTAGGTACAAGAAAATTACTTTTAGATCTTAGTTTGAGCAAACACTCCATGTCAACTAGCAAATTTTCCATGGTGCAGCTCTCGAGTATTTGCATATTCTCAACCTTCCAACTTTTTTTTCGCTCTTTCAGCAACCATTATTTCTAACCGGTTTTGTTCTTGTAAGTTACTAGCTAGCAAGGTCGCCTGTCTAGGTTATGTACTTTAGTGCATCAAATCAGTATTTGGAGATAAACTCTTACTTCTTTAGTTCCAAAGGAGCATGACTTTAAGCAGCATGAGCATAGTATTTTCTTCTCATTGATAAAATGCTAAACTAGTCATCTTTAACTACTCAATTAACAAGTTCACTCACATATATATTTGAGATAACTATAAGTGTATGTTTTTATGGTTTGCTTATGTTCCATGGTCATATACATGTAGTAATATATGCATGTGTACCTAAGGATTATATATGCCATATGCATGTGTAACTGTTGATTACACATCCATTTTGTATGTATACTAGTAGATTACACATGCATTTTTGTAAGTGTATCAGCAGATTTTAGTGGTAGTGACAGTGATGTTGGAGTAGGTGATTAACTCTTTTGGTTAGTGATTGGAATATTATATAGTTAACATAGTGTACATGCCGGGTACACCAGTCATATGCATGTGTAACTGTTAATTACACATGATATATGCATGTGTAACTTCCAATTACACCGGACAGATGCATGTGTAACTCCTGATTACATATGCTAATATAAGTTATCAAGTGTCTTTATGTGATCTTTGTTGTTCACCTTGCAATTGTTTTATAGTTTTGACTTTTTGTTTTTGCTCGTCCAACCTAATCCCATGAATATTTATTTTGTTGCAGATATGTAAGCATTTTGGAATCGAGGAAGACAAGGGAAGGGAACATTTCCATTATAGGATATCGTGGCTTATTTCTAGGATTTCGTTTAACATATATAGTGTTTTAACTCGTTTACTGTGTTCAATAACAACCAATTACTATAATTGGTAAATGGAGAAATTATTGTAAATGAATATTAAAGCAATATATGTATTTTTTGTATGTTTTTTTTTGATATGTGACAGCTGTAACTTTTCATTACACATGTCATATGGATTTGTAACTTCCCATTACACATATCATATGGATGTGTAGCTTCTGGATACACATGTCATATGCATGTGTAACTTCTGAGTACACATGCGATAAGCATGTGTAACTGTTTTACGCCATATGGATGTGTAACTGATAAATACATCTCCCACATGTTGGTGGTGGTAAGAGGCGGTGGGCTATGGTAGCGGTGGGCAGAGGTGGTGGTGGTCGGTGGGTGGTGGTGGACAATGGTGGTGGTGGGAGGAGGTGGTAGGAACATCATTTCACTACATTTTAATTGTTTAGGCTTATAGCTAAAAAAAATAATTAGAAGTTTAACAATATACATAAAGATATGAATGTCTTTTAATAATTTAGGACTTTGATTTAAACTTCTTTTAACGAAGGGCTTGATGTTATGGATAATATATCGGCCTAATTTTCCCCTTTAAAACCTCTCGTCAACTGAAATGTGTCCAGCCCATCTCAGCCCAGCCCACAACAGTTAGTCGAGCAACTTTATTTTTGTTAGGCCAATACCAATGATCCAATTATCTTTTGGTCTGATATACGAATGGAAAGGAGCCAACTGTCCTTTCTCTCGGCTCTTCCAAATATCCGAGATTCCGAGTTCTCCACTTCCCATATTCTTTTGTTGCATAGTGCCATAGGCCATAGGCCATGAATTTGGGTTAAAATTTAAGTGATTCTGGTTTGTATGGAGCTACTCCTTCATAGAACCCTTTTCTCCAAGCTATCTGTATGTCCTTCTTCTCTCTACCCTAATACTCTTGCCATCAATGGCAGTGGTACTCGTCGCAGATTATTTTCAAAAAACCCTAAAGGTTCCTCGACTCCACTTCGGATTTCATTGAGTTCTGAGCATTATTTGAAACCAAATGATCACCATCTCACTCAGGAGTCTCGGGTAGATGCTGAGATTTTAAGTGGAGGAGAATCCAACTCCAACTGCATCGAGGTGATTGGAATTGGTAGCAGAAAGGATGCTGTTCTGGATTTTTGTGTGGAATCTCCTCTCCAATCGCCGACTTCGTTGAGGTTTTGGTATGTATTTTTTCCCCATTTTGTTTCTAGTTTATTTAATTTATCAATGAAATGCTAGAAAAATGGGAATTTGATGCAAACTAGGGTTTTGCAGTTTAACTCAGTTTATAGGAGTAATATATTTTGATTTGCGTACCGAATAGTCTTGATTAGAAGAAACCTTCATTTTAGAACTGAATCGGTATACTGACTACATAGTTGGTTTTGCAGCTGTTCCACGTCTTCAAAAAATGAATATGTATTCATCAGTTAGAAAAATTAATTCTTGTTTTTATTTCTATTACAATAAAATTGCTCTCTAGTCTCTTCTGGAGCCTTGCTTTAAGCAAAAAAAATTGTGTGCACCCTGTAAATTTTTTAGCAGTTTGTGTTTGCTGAAAGATGTAGGAAACTATCAATTAACAGACCATCTTTTTTTATACTAAAGGAACGTGTGCACACTTATCTTATTTGGGTGAGTAACATAAGGCAGAAGTTATAGATGATATAACAACAATCTTTTTAGCGTTTTTTCTCAAAATATGATTAGAAAATTAATATAGTCTGGTAATATTTCTAGATTTGAAGCTTTTGGACTATTAAGTTGCTAATGTAGTTCGTAATGTATTTGTAAATAACTTCAATTCGCTAGGTTGAGATCTGTATATATTTGATGTTAAAATGCTGTTCTTTTGAGGCATTAATGTTGGTTTGTGATTAATCTGGTGCTTCTCTTAAGCATTTCATTAATCTTTTGGTTATCGATTGTATCATAGGAATATCCAGTCTAAAGACTCAGGGGAGGTGCAACTATTACAAAAAACTCGTGCACAAGGTTTTACTACACTCTTTACAGTTTTTTCCTTGATTGGTTCACAATTTAATATGTAATACAAGTTAACCCTCAATGTCAACCAACCAACCAAACAGTCAAGTTGTAAAAACATGTTCTAAGTCAATTTTATGGATTCTGTGATGGCTGTTGCTTTAGTTGATTGTCAATTTTATAAATTTGACTCAGTATTCAATTTCTTCTATGCAATATTTCGTGCAGTATTGTAGGTTCTGGATTTTTTATTTTTTATTTTGCAGTTTATGCCTTTAATATCACTGTTTTCCATACATTATAGTGAAGATTTCTTGGTAACTCAAGGTTTCCTTTTCACCTTTCTTGTTTCTAGATGTGGTTTTGGGGAACTTGGAAGGTCCTGTGTTGCAGCTATCATCTTCTCAAGCCGTTGTCCTTGTCAGTACATCCTTTGCTAATTATTTTCCAATTTAATCTCCAGCTTAGTATTATGAGTTTGGTTAGTTAAATCAGCAAAACTGTTATTAAAATTACTTCCTGGACATGGACTCTCCTTAGTTGTGTTCTTATTTCATTTTTGTCTTATCGATCAAGAGTGAATCAGTTTTTAAACTCTCAAGGTGACCAATAATATCATTCTATGATGTGAATATCTAAAGGCGTAAACTCTAGAAAATTTCAGAAGTTTTTTGAAGAAAAAAAATAACTCACGTTTTTTGGTTAAGCAACTCAAGGAAAATGATTTAAATTGTTTGCTTGTCAAATGGCTCATCAAGTAGTGGTTTATGTCTAGAAATGGATATATTTTTTTGAAAAAGAAGCTTCTTACAGCTTGATGCTTTGGCAAAAAAGTCACAAGATTTGCAGAAAGCAAGTTTCTCAGCATGCATTCTAGATAGTAGAGCACTTGTATTACTCATGACCTGGAGTTTTCTCACATCTTTCTTAGAAACTGAGAATGACTTAGAGTGTTCTCTCTTTCTTTTGGTTTTTAATCATATAGTTGATAAAATTGCTATTGATTATTGATGATAGAATGTCGTATGATTCTTTATACTGTTTCCACCGCTTCTTGTATCATTTATCGCTTCCTTTGGTCCTTCTAGATTTGTCTTTGCTTTTTTCGTTTCAAAGAAAAGAACATTATAGAAAAGAAATCTCAGTTGCAGACACCAAGGGCAAGAAATAGTAATACTGGATTATAAAAAATGTGGGCTACCTAGATTCTAATGGATTTGGGTTGTGGAAAATGAGCATCGTTTTTAGAAAAATTTATATTTTTTCTTTTAATCTCAATAAGGTAAAAAAAAATTATGTTTGCATTCTAAAAATGGTCAAGTTATGATTTAGGTGGCTAGTGCTGGATATGGCCTCGATCACATTAAAGCAATTGAGCTTCTTAGAGAAATAAAATCAGCAAATGGGTTTTCTATTGGCATTATTCTGAAGCCTTTCAGTTTTGAAGGACGTAGACGTCAAGATGAGGTATAAATATTAATCCTGTTTGTTTACCTTAGCAAGCAAACAGAATGTTATTGCATGTGGAGTAAATTCTTTTTTTCTAATTGATTGGATTCTACGTGTAGTATAAACTCACTAGATACTGGTTTGTATTTTTGAAATGCGCATTGGCTTAGTTTTGAACAGTGATGTATCTTTCAGCACATGGTTAGTTGAGTCACTTGAGTGTCCTGAAGCATGCAGTAGGTTTATTGTTGCCTTTGAAGAATAGCTCTATTGGTTACATTACTGCAAGACTATATTCTTACGAAACATGATCTATGTATATATTATGCTACTAAAAGAAATTTTCTTCATTTTACTAGCTCATTCATGACGCCATCGAGCTACACTTATGGACACTGGACACATTACATTGTGTCTGTACCATCATACCATGATGACCTTAGTTGTTTCATAAACTTCCAAACAACTCGCATTTGTGGATTTAAACATACATTCAACTTCGACATCATAAGTCTGCTTTCCTAAACTTTGCGGCGTACGTCCTTAAAATATAATTCATATTGCCAACTTCTAACCCCTCTTAATAAACCCCTCTTAATAAACATTCATATGCATTATATAGATATTTAGCTGCAGTCTTTAAATTAAATTGTTAGAAGTTATATGACTATCATATGTTCAATTTGTTATCTTGGTAATAATGGTCCAGGT
Source organism: Papaver californicum (assembly GCA_023531435.1). Classification (NCBI taxonomy): domain Eukaryota; kingdom Viridiplantae; phylum Streptophyta; class Magnoliopsida; order Ranunculales; family Papaveraceae; genus Papaver; species Papaver californicum. The sequence goes on from JAJJMC010030994.1 coordinate 5,182,989, forward strand.
TTTATTGAGAACGGTATTGAAGATTGTTTAGGCAACTAGTTCTCTGATTTCATTTGTTCAAAGATAGAAGGAAATGACCACCAACTTTTTTTAGTTCCGTATTCTTACCTGACAGTGTTTATAAAACATGCAAAGTATTCACGATTAATTCCGTATGCTCGAAATGTTTTATGTGTTTTGGTAATGCTAGTTTGTAGTTTAGTATTCTGCTATTCTCTATTGTTGTGGTTGTACTTGAAGAGCAGTATTAATATGAACTTTACAGTTAGGAGAGTGTAATCACTCTGTCAGTCGTATATCTATAAATGGGAAGGATGTCATACATGGTATGACACGATGGTGGTCTTAATCGAATTTGTGTCATGTCAATTGTATCAGATGTGGATCTGCAAAATAAAGTTAAAGAATGAGTATTCCCTGAGAAGTGATTCTTCATCTGAGGGCATGATAAAACCTTATTTCAGTGCTAGTCTAACCTAATTTCTTATTCCTAAACCTTCACTGAGATCCAAGTACAATGAATGAATTAAATAATAACCTAATAATTAACAACATGCTTTTTCCTCTTTTAATTTTGGATGAAGATATAATTAACACTAAACGAGACTTAGTTTATGAATCTTTACCCTATCACAAATTTAGGACTAATTGCTTTATACTGTTTCTCCTACAATCTACACACTCTGGCTTTTGGATCGATCACAGATGTAGCTAGGGTGAGAAAATATGGTTCAATCAGAACCGGTTACATTTTAACTGATCCGATTAATCCGATGGTTTGAATTGGTCCTAAGATGTGTAGTTACGATTAGAATAGCTTGATTTCTCAAAGACGATCAAACTTAACCAATTCACTTGGAAGTTTGATCATTTTGAATACTATTTTACATGCTAATAAGTGATCTTGTTTCTTTTATGAGTTTATTTCCTTTTAAGACCATGTACTGTTATATAGAGGCTCTTCCTCATTATTCATGAGGGAAGTTATATGTGATTTTCTTGCGCTTAGTTTGGATAAGAACTATCTATAAAATTTATACTCTTACTTGACTTAACAGTAGAGGACCTCATAGGTTGTGCTAACCTGTGGATAATGCATGATTCTGTTTTTTTGCAGCATTGTCTTATTCTTGCATAACTTTATATAGTTCTATTCAAGATTTTTTGTTATATATATATTTAGTTAAATCAGCCATCCAAGCTAATTTTGGTTGGTGTGGATGAAAGCTGATCCAGTCATCCAATCAGCTTGGATTGCTTGGAAGTAACTTAAAATCTATCTAATTGGTTTGGTAGAAGGATGGCCCTAAATAGTTCAGGCACCGACTGATGAAAGCTCCTAGGTCTCTTACCACGATAAAATGAATTGCTTTGATTTTATTGTGTAATAGGTGTTGCATACTCCCGTTGGTGGAAGCCTAAGCAGAAGTGGCTACTTACAGTTCCATCTTTTTTTCCTTGGCAGTTTTCAGCCCGTTTCAATGCTTTGATACCTCACTTTCTGGAATTGCAGGTCAATGACTTGGTTAACAAACTCTGGGAGAACACAAATTTCTGTATTGGTGAGCCTTTGTGTAATATTCTTGATGAATGTGATTTGTTACTTTTTTATGTCAACATACAATAAGAGGAACACAAATTCGGTATTGGTGAGTCTCATTTAATGTTTAAGGAAGCACCATAGCTGTCTACTAATGAACGTCATTTGTGGTTAAGAAATACAATTTGAAGGTTCCCCACCTTTTGCCATGTCCTAAAAATAATTAGAAAATAATCCTAAAGTAGCTGGAAAGTGTATACATTATAACGATGAAGTTTCCACAAGCTTACTGTGATGAATAATCTTGTTACTGTTCATAGACTAAGTGATCGATGTTAGTCTTAAGCTTGTCTTTTGAATTGATAAACATGATTAATGATGTCTTGGAGGCTTATCAATGAGGGATTCAGAAGTCATTGGTCCTTACCTCCAGAACTCTTAATTGACTCCAGATTAACTAAACTGAATAAGGGAGATAAGTCTTGCTGATCTTTACTGTACTGTAAAAGGATTTTGGCCTTCTGGGGGGATATTATTATATAGTTATACGACCCTTTGCTTCTCTTTTTACTCATTTATGCCCCATCTTATCTGTGGTAAATTATCTTCCTTCTTCAATGCCCCATTCTTATCTTGTTATTTTACATCTTCTGGGCCGACTTTCACCCGCTTGAAGAGAAAGGTTGATACCAAAAGCCATGAAAAAGTTTGACACTTATATGGTCAAAGTAAGTTGTTATTGAGAGTTTAAGAGTTTGAAGAAAATGGAACTTAGGCTGTGGAGTGAAAGGTAAAAGTTCCAGTTTCTACATACTGTGTCTAAAAAGGTTTTGGAGAAATCTGGAGGGAAAAATCAACAATGATAAGAAGATACTTGAGTGTGAGGTGAGCATCCCATGTTTAGTGCAGTTTAATCTTTTGGTATCTCTAGATGCAGCACTGAGTCGTTTTCTTTTTCTTATACCTGTTCTTCGATGATGGATGATAGGAAGCTTGTGGCAATGAGAGTATCTTTACCGTCTCTTTTTTGTACCGTCAGTGTCTTATTGCAAGGTTTTTTCATCTTTATCAGTTTTTCATTATTTCTTTATTTTTCTAACATGCTTGTTTTATTTCTTATTAATCCACAGAAGTGGATACTGATGCACTGCTAAAAAGGGAAATGGTAACTTTGGCTGAAGCTTTGAAGAGTGCAAATAATGCAGTTCTGCTGGGCTTGAATACAATCTCCATTCTTATGTCTGTAAGTTCTTACTTTATTGGAAGTTTACCTATCAAGTTCGCTGCCCTTCCTAACTCAAGCTTTGAACGTTTCAGGACTTGCACAAAAAGTTTCTCGATCAACCAAACAGTAAAATAAAGGAACTCAAAGTTCAAGAAGTAGTAGAAGTGAGTTTACGCCGCTGTCTTCCAGTGAGCTAAATTCATGCTTTAACCAATTTTTACAATTGACAATTCTATATTTTGTACCTGACTAGGTTGCTTCCATTGCATTGGTTACTAAGGTTGCAAGAAATTCTACTTCTCTAATTATTTTCTTTGCTGGTTTATCTTATTCGGCCGATGCTATTGGCTATAGCTTTTGAACAGTTGTGGAAAAGCAAAAGTTGGATTTGGAGTGGGTAAGAGTACAAAATCATCAATTGCACGAGCTGTCTTTGATTGCCCTTTTCTTGGTGATGGCATGAAGGTATAACTGACATAGTATGGAGAGCGTTTTATATTAAGTTATTATTATTCTGATCTGCCAAACAAAGAATCTTATCTTCACATGATCTGAATACTTGTCTGCACGTTAAGCATGTTGCAACATAACAAAGTGAATTGTTACTTCATCCTTGCAAGCAGTTGCTAGTAGTTTCTTCGCCTTTTGTATACTTTAAATATCTATGTTCATTGCACTTTAGACATTTCTAAAATACTATATAGTACAAAGTATGTATTAGATAGTGTCAATCTGGCAAGTGGGAAAACCAAGGCTCTCATCAGTGACCATGTTGTCTGAATATAAGTTCTGCATAGAGTATCTTTAGAATTTTCTTGGACATATCTGATTTCCTCTAATAATCCATCAACTGTTAGATATTTGTTCTTAGTATTCTCATAGTTTGGTATCATTTCCATCAATATTAATTTAAGTTACTACAGATCTCTGTTAGAACCATATGACTTGAAATTTGAATTGATCAATTCTTTGGAGGAATTATATTAACTTACTGCATATCATCATTTTTTTTTATCAGATACAGTTGCTTTTTTTAGTTCAGTTTTTGTAATTTTGCTCATCTTTTCTATTTGTTCCAAGCACAGGAAAATGACATGGTTGTCTGCACAGTAGCAAGTTGTGATGTTAAGCAGCACAAAGATATACACGAGTTCTTGCAAACATTTCGTCAAACAACTGGATTCAAAAAGGAGATCATACTGTCCGTGTTTTATGAACCTAATCTGGAGAAAAACATGGTAGTAACAACAGTCATTGCTCTAGGGTAAGGATCCTCATCAGCAACAATCTAATCCTGACAAAAGATATGGTCACTGTTACTTCTAGTAGGACTGTCATATAGTACTTTTATTGTGCTATAAAAAAACCTTCAGCTATGAGCTTTCTCTTCATGCTTTACTTCAAATGATGATTATTTTGACTGCTTTTTGGTACGTGGGATTATGATTTGTAAGTCAACCTTGATAAATTGATGGATTTAAAAGCAAATGCTGCAAGTTTTTTGCTCGCTTAACCTATCACTAAGAGGCCCATTGCAGAACAACTTTGTGACTAAGATAAAGCACGAATTTGGGGGTTGTAGTCCATTTCGGAGTTCACTGCTTTTTATATGATCTTCTTGCGCAGGTACGGTGATCTAGCTGGGTCTTATCGTAGCATATTTTGTTGATGAAAAGAGGCAACGTTTGTTTGGTTGTTAATCATCCTGGTGGTAATGAATGGATGGCTTGGATTTACAAGATTTTAAATTTCAACCATGCACTGCTCAAGATTAGCTGTTATATTAGGAGGATGTTAGGTTTAATTAGAAGTGCTTGACTCGTTTTTGTGTTGATCTCGAGACCCATCTCTGAACTCTGGCTACCTATTCCTTCCAACCTATCTCGTTCTTCTGAAATTTGTCATATAACAGTAGCCTAAACTTAGTGAAGTACTCTGCATTCTTTTGTATATGGGATATGTAAAAGGATGTTTTTATGTCTGTATTCCTTGTTGGGAAAATAGAAGTATGGGTCTTGTGCTCAGAAAATGGTCAAGAAAGCATGTCTGGAGCAATTGAGCACTGAGCTTTGATATATTTAGTTCATTCTTCTAATCCGAAAAGATACCCGGATTCCCCATTTCAGCTGAGAATGTGTCAGAAACTGATGGGCAAACAAGAAAAAAGGTTTTAGTATATCTCCAGAAAAACTATTTTTTATTGAAATGTTTGAAAGGTAGGCTTGAGAATTAAGCATAGTATTGGATGTTGATTTTGCCAGTTGTCCTTATATAATATAGTTAGGCTCTAACCTGCGTTGTTGATTTTATGTCACGTACTTAGATTACTTGCTGATTTTGACATTCTCTTGTGTATCTTACAACTGCTCTGTATTAACTCCTTTATATGTGAAGTCATGTAGTGAATGCTTACAAATGATTTTCTTCCTTTCTGATCCTAAATTTCCTATTCTATTGTCAGCTGCAGTGAACAAGGTACATCCCGGAAACAGGGTTTTTTATCCAGATTTGCTCTGTGTTTTCCTTTTGTGTTCTCCATCTTGGGAAGAGGCAGTCCTGATACAGAGATAGTAGCAGTCAACTCAAATAGTAATGATGCATATCCTTTAGGGGTCATTAGTTCTTCGGATAGTATGGATATGCGGAATCTGGAAGCTTCTGATGGTGTCTATGAAAATCTTGACTCAGATTTTGATGAACTGAGAACCCTATCGGAAAGAAATTATGAAGAAACCAATGATTTAAGGTTTATAAATTTGTCTTCCTTTTTATCGAATCAAATAGAGTTTACTGATGTAGTGATAATTTGTGGAGTGGTTCTGATGTTGATCTGGAAATACTTGTAGGGAATCCAACAGTGAGGATAAAATAAGGGGGGGTAGAACTTCACAGGGAAATAGCAACTTACATTCTCATGTTTATGATCAATCTGCTGAAGGTAAATAAGATATGTATGTATATTTGAGCTGTAGGAGGAATGGAAATGTCAGACCCTTTCACTTAAATGGTCTCGCACCCGAAGGAGGGTCATCGTAAAATTGCTTGAGTCAGTAATGTCCTTTTATGTAGATCATTCTCATAGTAAACCAAGTAACCAACCCGACTTTTGATCCCCTAGGCCAGAGCTTGAAAATCAGCAATTTGTAAATAAATGTCTTAAAATTGTTTTAATCAGTTGAATTGGAATTTATGGTTTGATAGTCATTGAGCAGAACATCGTGAAAATCAGCCCCTGGATCATCTTTATTTGGTCAATGAAAGACAACTGAAGTTGCAGGAACTTGAGTCTGCACTAATGTGTAGTATTGAAGATTAATGATGTTTGCATCTATAACGTGCAGACAAAACAAATAAGATTTTCAGAGTGAGATGACCAGATGCGTCCTTGACCTTCTTCTTTTTATTGAAAATTTAGACCTTTCATGCAGTTACCATCTCTATCATGAATTGAAATCTGGCTTTTATATATTCGATAACTTGTATTGCTGCTTTATCAATCGTCAAAATTTTGTTTTTTAACATCGTCTCATACATTTCCTCACTGATCGATTATCCTAGAACAACCTGTTTTTCAAAGGGAACCATTCAGTAGCCGAAATGTGGGACCGCGGTTCGATGTTGAGCAAGTATGGGCACAAAAAAAGGCTTTATCTGGGTCTGATCCTGTACTCGGCAGACAAATCTCTCTCTCTCTTCCAGTTGGTGTAAAGAAATCTTCGAGTCAAGACTGGCAGCAGTTTCCCAAGTCTCAACAGCCCTCAGATCCAAGAGTTTTAGATGATATTGGTGGAGTATCGCAGGGCACTACAGATCTGCTTTCATGGGATGCACTGACTGATGCAAGTCGTGAAGCAGTGAAGGATGTCTATGGTGCTGCGTCAACACTTTTAAAAGGAAATACTGCTGATATTCCTAGGAAACAAGGAGTGCTTTCTGTCCGTGCAGCATCCATGCTGGTATGATTCAATTTTAGAATAATGATTTATAGGTTAAAGCCTTTTACTTCTTGTAATTACCCGTAGTTGATTGAAGTCTCGCAGAGGAACTACTTCAACCACAGAATGGAAACAGTATACATAGAACTTTGAATATTAGTCTGACAAGGCAATCACATAGTTATGCTAGTTGAACAACTGAGTGTAGCGTTTAAGGGCATGCTTTCATAGGCTGAAGCAGTGTTAGTTAATTGCAGAACTGTTGATATGGTTCTAAACAAATTGAAAATAAATGTGAAAAAGGAGTTGAATCCCAGCAAAGCATTTACTCAGTTGAAGAGTAAGCGAGTGTATGTATCGCTGCCATTGTGTATGTATCGATGCTGTGCTTAAGTTTGTTCTCCAGTATACGTGAGTTCATTGTTCTGAAAGCCGGATAAAGTGATCTAAAATCAGTCTTTGGATGTTGATATTCACCATGTGGTCATTTATTCCATATTCTTTCCATTTTACAAAACAGATAAGGGATTAAACGATTAGATTGAACAGGTCTTATTACTCAGATTCAACTTTTAAAGGATCTGTTCATGAAAACCTGATGGAATTTCAATCGGATGCCTGCAAACGGTTTGTTCTTCTATTAACTGTCAGACTGAGAAGATTAATTTGAAAAAAAATCACACTTCTCTTTCAAATCAGAGTGAAAAGAAATGAAATCTTGTTTAATTTCTTCTAGTCTTTTGGAGTTTCCGAAGATGGTCAATTTTTGGATATTTGCACACAACCAAATATGTGCATGTGCAGATTATTATGGTGATAAAATTGAATTCGCATGCTGCTTTAAACCTTAGAGTTCTTTGATTATATAACCTCCATCTCATGAATCTAGATTATACTTTACTCTCAGGATAAACCCGAGCTTTTCTTTGATAGTTTCTTTGGGCATTTGATGGACCCCTTGTGCAAGCAAGTCACGCAGATACTTTCTTATTATGAATTTACTTACAGGAATCCGAACGCGACTCGGAGAAAAAGTGGAGTCGTACTACAGAGATGCAATATAGAGGAGGAATTTATAAGGGACGTTGCCAAGGAGGACTCCCGGAAGGAAAGGTTTGTTCTATAACCTTAACTGAAGCTCCATCTCAATTTTAATGAACTATTTCTGCATACTGGGTTGAATTTAGAACTTTCTGTATTACATGTCGGAGACGTACCGTTGAAATCTTATCACTTCTCACCACAGGGTCGCCTAACACTTCCGGATGGAGGCATTTATGATGGCATGTGGCGCTATGGCAAGAGATCTGGTTTAGGTGCATTTTGCTATAGTAACGGGGATGTGTATCAGGGAACTTGGAGGGATGACCTTATGCATGGAAGGGTATGGCTGTTTAATACTTTTACCGTATAGTTGGTTTTCAGTTAGAGGAAATTGTAAATATTTGTAATGAAGTGATTCTGACTCACATTTTGATGTTGTTTTTACTTATCATTTGGTAGTTTCTAGTATATATGTACTGAGAACTGATAGCCATTATTATAGTAAAGGATCCCTGTATCAGATTTCCCAATTCTCGCCTTCACATTATGGATACGCCCATGCATCTGTCACATTTTAGATATTGCTGCTTAGTTAATATCATATATCATTTTCTGTATTTGTCCTTTGTAATTTTAATTGGATAATAGTTGCTTGCCTTTTTGGTTGATGTGATCAAGTGGTGTTAGGATGTTGTGTATGGGAGAATATTTTTGAATATGCGTTCAGTTAATGAGTTTAAACTTCAGCATATGAACTTTCATGTTGCTCAAAAATCCTTTTTTTGGTTTGTTTCTGTGCATTTTAATGTTTTTGTCTTTTTACATGGCAATATAGTCTATAGAACTTTAAGTAGAAGCTTTTTCTTTTTGGTTTTTTTTTTTTGTGTGTGTGAATGTAGGACGATTAACTGTGTTTATCCATGTAGGGCTGGTTTTACTTTTGCACTGGGGATCGATTGTTTGTGAACTTTTGGAAGGGGAAAGCAAATGGGGAAGGACGATTTTATTCAAAAGGGGGTGAAACCTTTTTTGGTAGTTTTCAGGATGGCTGGCGACATGGAGAAAGCTTATTTATTGATGATGAAGGAAGAAGGTAAACTTATGTACGGATAGTTACAGTATCCTCTAAAGTTTCATGGCATATGAAATTTGATACTTAAAGAAGTTATATATATACATAGTACTTTAACGTATTCAAAAGTTCGTAGCTAGGTTGTGGTTGCCTTTAGAAATTGTTCTTGGGTTGTAAATATGTACTCAGTACTCAAAAGTTTTCAAGTATGGTCCAATGGTGTGGTTTCCCGTATGCTTTATCCTACGGTAGTAGCACAGATGGTGTACATAGAGTTTACAGTTGTCAAATGATTTCGGTCAATATGCATGATTCAGGAATCGGTTTCAGACTCCCAGTTGAAAAGATCATTTCACCCTCGCTCTGCAGCCATTGCTTGCCAAATATATACGGAATTTATCTTGATTTTAGCATGTTCATTTTGAACCCTCTTAGGGATTCTAATGTCAGACGTTGGTTTATATTATCAGGTGGACTGAGATCTGGGATGATGGTGTACTTCTAAGTCGTGAACCACTGGACTCTGAAACGACTACCAACTAATACTTCAATGTACATAAAAGAAATGAAGTTGACTGTTCTTGTTGTATGTATATATTGTTTTCTATCCAATGAGGTTATTTTGCTTCCGAGTTTACTTCTAGATCCCATTATCTTTTGAATTTTGTTTTCAGTAGTATTTTCATGTCCCTCTTATTTTATTTATGCAGATGAGCTATGCTATTACAGAGAAATTTGAAACAAAGAGTGCACTCTTAAACCAACTAGATAACACATTCCACTTCAAAAAGTAGCATTTGTATTCCTTTGTAATGGTTTTCTTGTTTTTCTTTTCTTTTTTTTGGCATAAGTAGCTTCTCTCATTATCAGCCTTTCCGTTATCCTCCTCAGAGTTTATTATTATGGCCCTTTCATAGTTGTCCGGTGAATTTATTGTTTCAGATTCTCTTCCTTTAAAAGAATGAAACATTATGTATGAAGGTGCCAAACTCGTTGAATTTAGCAAAAGAAAAATTATTCTGTCAACTGATATTTCTCTTGTTCAGTGATGTTCTTTATAGATTCATCAACATCCTAGTCCATGTTTTTATGCTAAGAAGAGGATACGGGATTTTTGCGGATACCTTGAGGCTCATGCATTCCAGGTTAATCTTTAATCATGTTCATGCCTGTAATGTGTAACAGTTGATTGGCTGTATAGTACGAACCCATGCATTGTTTTTGAACTATGTTTATCTGACAATTTTGAATTTCAAAATTTCTATCCAACCTGTGTATGCTTGTTTCAATTTATTTATTTTTCCAGAAAGTTATATTTATAAAGCAGAAAACTAGAAAAACGAATTACTCAGGGCTTTTTATACTAGTTGGCTGCCCTTATCTCAGCAGTTGTAGAATCGTCCAACAAGTGATTGTCCTCGTAATGGAAATTTGAAACACTTGGAATATAAAAACTAGAATCATAAACTAAAGCAGAAGCAATAAAAGTAGGTATTTGTCTCCAATGTTGTTTGTGGCTTCCTTGAGTTCTTGCATGTTTTGCCGATGCATCTGCCACCTTATTGCTTCTCATATGGTTGAAAATAAAGCCCAAAAAAGATTCACATTGCTTCAATCCAAATAGCTTCAGAAATAAAAGCCTAATTTCTCTATTGAATTGAGGTAGATTGAATCTATAACGCCTTTGCGATCCCCTTCTATCCAGAAATTGTTGCAGTCCAATCATATTGCCCATTTTGTTGCTTCTAAGAGAGTCAATGCTTCTGCCTCTTTATAAGGTAAATTGTCTAACAACCCTGCTCAACAGTTAAAACAAGCCCTTATAGTTGGATCTGGGACCATCTACGCCTGAGGTTGCTAGACTTTGATTTTGAGAATTAAATTGTAAGTTAGACTTTGATTTTGAGAATTATTATAATCGACGATATTGTGTTTATTTGAAACTTTAGAGTTAACTATATGGGATTCACCCATAGGGGTTTGAAAATTTGCAGTTACTCCATGGGATTCACTCCTAGGGGTTTTACCTTTAATTCCATGGGTTTAGTTTCTACCTTATTATGATAATTGATTGGTAGTGTGATAAAAAATTCAATGCAAACGTGCAAATTTTTATTCTTATTTTGAGGCCCACACTACTTCACCTCGGTGATTTTGCTCAAGAAGTGCAAGAGAAAAGATGCCAGAAAATACATTTTGAAAGACAGATATAAAATTTATTACAAATGTTGAATGCTTCAAAAAAGAAAAAAAAAACTACAAATGTTGACCAACAATTATTACGACTATCACTTGGTCTCGCCTAAGCCTTCTATTGAGACTCGAGAAGCATCAAGTTGAACGAACAAAATCTCTTCATCTCTGGAAATTCACAATTCAAATCTTCAGAATTCAAAATAAATGTATAGGTAAAAGATCTTATGGCATTCAAGCAAAATTTCCTACGGTAAATATATAATTAACAATGTTTTCTTTTTCAATACTCCTTCTGTCTTAAATTATAAGTCCTCTATTCTATTTTCGTCTGTCTTAAAAAAAAATGTTAGTTTCTGTTTATAGTCATATTTTTTATTAAACTATCAAATATACCCTTTATTTTTTATAATTATAAAATCATTTTTAATAGGACCCAGTTGAAAATCTTAAATGAGTACTTGTATAATAAGGAAACAAATGTGTTAATATCTTTATTGCTTATACTTCATTCCTATTAAAAATAAAATGATATTTGTATAATTAGTAATTTAACATCTAATATGGATAGTCTTGTAAATTCCTATGGTTTTCTTAAAATCTTGACTTTGTCAAAATGGACTTATAATTTAAGACGGGTGGAGTAGATGAGAGTGGAAAAAGAATTTTACCTTTACAACCTTAATAAGAAATCTAGTAGTTTTCCACTGTCAATCTCTTTTTTCATATTTCACATCTTTCTTGGATGGATGAGGATGAAAGTTTCCAAGACTAAAAAAGTAATCAACAAATACCACTTCGTTACAAAGTTACAAACCAAGTACTTTAAATTGTTAGATTACCAAATTTAATGTAAATCTATACCATCTATGTTATGAAGAATTCTAATAGTTCTGAATGTCCAGTAATCGACCTATTATATGGTAATAATATCCTTATTTTCACTTCTGGACTATGTGAGGTAAGCATTTCCTGGTTTAATTCATACAACTATCGATGATAATTGGCCGAAGAACAAGTAACTTATAATGCATTTGATGTTAAACAATCATTACCTGTCTTATTCCTTTCCCTATGAAGAATGTCATCCGATAATATTTCCCAGTTTTTTCCCCATAGTTCTTTAGACTCGCTCACTTTAGAAAATAATAGCATGGTTATAAAAGTTTTACGTACTTAATTACCTGATCTCTCGAACCTACTTGAAAGTACTCCTTTGCAATACATTTATTTTTACCCTAAAACACCCAAACTTAAATTGAATATAGTCATCGATGTTTTAAAGAAAAATGAATGAAAGCATGAACAAAATAAAAGAGATATATAAATATATTATCAGCATCGTGTATCAAAAGCATATGGGTTTCCTCCCATAGAGCGCTAAGTTTAAAGATTTCAGCCAAACCAAGAAAGGATTAGTCATAACTTACGAATGTTGCAGTTTCGGGGTAGTCCCTGGTGCCATTCATTGTCATCTTCTAACAAATCATGTGCAAGACATACCACTTTGAAATTAGGATATGTCTTTTCCTTAACAGTTTTTATTTCATCATAAATCCATAATTCTTTGACAATATTCAGCAACATTTGTAGATAGTATCTCTACTGAGAAGTTGGATGCACATAGTATAGTCTCCCGATTTTATACCCACTTTTCTTTTTTCTCCATATTTTGAGCTTATTGTCCCAAAGAAATTTTGTAGGAAATTCTGGATACGCCAATTATCTAGCCTCCTCATAAATTCGACTGGCTTCCATCCACCGCAAAAAGTTTGTCTCTCCAGGATCAATCCAGTCTATAACGCTTTCCAAATTTTCTTTGTCATTGAAGTAGATTTGTTGTTCACTTTCGAGATGAGACGAAAGTCTTTACATACTTGGTATGCGATACTGAATGTCATAATTCAACGTTCTTCGTACCCCCTCTGAAGTTGATGTATCGACAATCCAAATAGTTCTTGACTTCATCAAATTTAGGCTTGACCTTTTTCTTTCCCTTTCGAGGATCATATTCGGTGTTTCCATTCTGACCAACACGCTGAGTTTCTTTATTTTGGGGCTGATTTTCTTCCACAACAGTAGTAACATGATCATTCCCTTTGCAGATGTACTTGAAAAGGTATTTGACGCTCATTCCCCTACTATTGTAGCACTCTACATTTATGTGTGCATTGTATCTCACCACCAAGTCTCTGTTGTGAGGAATACCTCAAAATTTATACAATTTAATTCCTTCCCTTTCTGTGAATCTTTCATTCTTTCGCCTTCATAAACTGGATAACCAATTTCATCAAATATCGTCTTGCTGTAATAGTTCTTTAGGAATTTATTGGAGCATTTTATGTTGATCATGTAAGACGATTTCTTCTTATGTATTCCGCAAGGACCGTGAACCATAAATTGACTAACGACACCAAATACAACTGGGTCTTTCTCTTTATCTGGCAACTCTGCAGAAATAATACGGTCAACATCTTTAATCGTCTTTGATTGTCTTTTGGATGTAGCCAGAGTAAGATGTGAGTGTGCGGTAATCCCCTTTTTTGGAATTCCATCGTATATAATATTGTAACTCCAGATTTATTAGTTATTGTCTAGTAAACACAAAATGTTAAGTTAAGAAACACAAATCGTTTGATAATATCATCATCCAATTCTTTGATGATATCTTGCTTAGGATCTTCATCTTTGTTCCTATACAATGACTTCTTCCGATTTTCAATATCTCTAGTGGTATCATATATGTACAATTGAGCAAATGTCGGTTCATTACCATCACGCGGCAATAAGCAACCAATCATGTGATGATTTTGACCATTTATTCGATATACAAATGGTGTTGTATCATCATGTATCGTTCTGTCTATTCTACCACCTATTGACGTCAATGAAAACATAGAATTGTATGCTCGAATGAGCTCTATAATCTGCAAAGAGCGTGGTCCTCCCCTGAAGTCTAAAAGTTCTTTCAAAACTGGAGGTGGATCTAGGAGTAGTGCCAGTTTTACTTTTTATTCGCCACAACATAAACCAAATTCAAGTTTAGATGTACCTCTGCCTTTAGTTGCTTCTTCTAACCACATTATCGCCACACAATCTGGACACGTTTATGTTGGCATTCCAATATCATACCTCGATAAGTCCATTCCTGATTGCAATAATCGGCAATGTTATTATAAGTCCTGTAAACATAATAACTTTTTATGTATTTTTATATTTGGGTATGCAAGATAGTTATACTTACTAGTAAATTGATATTCTCCATCTGATTCAAAATTGTTATTTTTATCAAATAAATTGAATCGTCAACTGCAACGATGTCTGCATTTTTAGAAAAAAGTAAGATCACAACTTTGATACAAATTAATGTAAGGAAATACATCTTTCTTTAATTTACTTACCGGGACCAATACCGGATTCATCGCTTTCAATTTGTGTTTTCCGTATGCGATCAAGTTTCATTCTTCCTCGTGTTCGAGCACGACGTTGTAGTTGTAACTTATTATTGTTGTTGGGTTTTCCTGGTTCAAGATATATTACTACAATATACATAAATCATAAGATTAGGAAGTGGTTAGAATGCACAACTGGAAGATAATATTCTATGAACATGTTCAGAACATGAATGTAAACACTGGCAAACGCACCATTGATGGTTCTCTTGCGCGAAGGTTTTGTTGTAGTAGTAGTCATAGACACAGTTTGAGAAAGTAAATTATTTTGAACCAGGGTATCCTTCCTTAAATGACGATTTTTTTCCAGAAGTACAAACTATCTGATGTCTTTTAGCAGCCAAGATATCTTTCTTTAATTGTTTGGCTTTCCTGGCCTTTTCAAATTTCTAATTTGTTTCAGCGGTCATTTTCCTTAACTGTCGGTCTTTCAGTGGATTCAAGGTTAATCCACTATATCTTGGTGTTACACCTGAATACACAAAGATATTATTAGACCATCTTATGCGTATATCGACATTCACTATTAAATAGTATTAGAGTAATGTACATGTGTTAAGGCTCAGTAAAAACAAAGGATTTAGCAAGTAGAAAAACGATTCAATGTTTTTTTTTCTCCCTTCAGTTTTCCATGATACATATAATACAAATATACAATTATTTTTTGCATTTTGAAAAAGATTATCAAGAAAGTTACGAAACTCAAAAGAAAAACAGAGAAAGTATTCGCAAGGAGTGTACCAGATTAATAACATCGATGTTTCTAGCTTTAGGTTGGGAAGCAAACCCGATAGCAAAACCGACAGCTCGAAAGACCACCATTCTAAGATGTTCCAGTAGATGAAGTTAGAAAATTGCTAAAACAGTAAAGTATAAATGTTCAGGATTAAATGAGTAAATTACACTAAGAAACCAAATAAAAAGGAATTGACAAAAACTTCAGCAGATGAAATTTTAGTATTGCTACCTATTGACACTCATGAAGAGATAAACCATGGGTGTCACGGTATCGCTCATCCACAATAACTAATTCAGTTTTGGAGGGCTTCGCACATCATAAAAATACACAAAGATACCATGTAAGACTTACTTTCAACTGTAGACGTACATAAGTTGAGTTTAATATTATATTAGGTGAAGTCCTTTGAGTTTTTGGTTTTGTTCTCTTCTTTGATAAATCTGTAGCTGATAAAGTTCTTTTAGTAAAACATGTCATTCTTCGAAAAACGGTAGATTTGGGAAAAGTGGTACTAAGAGTTGAGCATAAGAATGCTTACAATCAAAAGGATTTTAATAAGAGTAATAGTAATAATGGTCGGTTTAGGACAAAGGAGATTTTTGTAGGTGGTTTATCTTCTAATTTGACTGGGGAAGAATTTAAAGCTTATTTTGAAGGGGAACAGAATTGCATCTTCAAACAAGTGGTGATGCAGATGCATGGGGGAGAGAGGCTGATGATGTAGACTGACTGGTGGACAGTGTAATACTCTACTAAGCAGTTCTACTGCTATATTATTTAAACAATTATATTGAACTTTGCAGACACTGCTCCTACTGTGCACGTCACCAATATTGACAAATTATAGCTTGATTTTTTTCGATCGAAACACTGATAGACACATTTTTGTGTCTAAATTGCGCTCGATTTTCTATTTTGTTAGTGTTCGATTTTGTACTTTTATTGGTTTTTTGTGTTTTTATATGTATTGTGGAGAAATGAATAATCTGGAAAAAAATCGTCTCAAAAAGTTGTTAAAGGCACTTAGAAAAATTACTAAAGGCACCCGGGGAGAAATGATCAAGGCACCCACACTTTGGGTTGGGGGCACCCCCCTTTTGATTTCAAAATCCGATTAAGGCGGGAAAGTCTTTTTATTTCGGGAAGAACTTCTGTTGGCTTATGTTGGGTGATTTTAGGAGAGTTAGGTAATTAAAATTCACCCAAAGTGAATTAGACAACCAGAATATCATAAACACACGTAACAAACGTGTTTTGGCCGGGAAACTTGGTTGGCAGAAGTGAATTTGGATGGAAAACCGAGTTCCTCCCTGTTTCGGTTTCACACATAATTAGAGGATGATTTGAACGTGTTTTATGATTCCTTATCAACTTAGAAGACTTCCTAGGGTTTAATAACCCTATATAATCAAAGAGAAGGGAGGAAATCGCATACATGAGCTGCCAAAAAAGAAAAAAAAAAAGCAAACAGGAAAACTGCTGTTGCGAAGAAGAAGAAGACGCTGAAGAACATAAGACTGTCGCTGAACTTTCATTCTTTTTGTCGTTGTTTCAGTCGTATCTTCATCTGCTAAGGCAGTCTTATTTCTACTGCGGTATCGGTCCGTTCTTCTTTCTTATTTCCTTTTATTTCTTCTGTAACACTGAGATCACTTCACTGTAACGTTTATATACATCTCAAAACTTCTGTGTTATTCCTTTTTCACCATTGTAAGCACCTTTTGAGCAATGGAAGTCTATTTTGAGTGTGTTTCCATTACAATGAGCTAATCACCATCACTGGGGCAAAGGAGGAAGCCGTTCATCCAATAATTGTGGTAACTTCTATTTTAATTATATTTATTCTACAATTCCTTTATTATTAATTGCTTGAATTAAAATTGAAAAAAATGTTTTTTCTCAAATAATTGTGTTTTCTTCTTATGGTTCATACTTGGTTTTTAAACTCTTGATGTCTCATGTTCTTGATTAACAATTATTCTTTCAAAAACCTATCTTTGTCATATTTAGATTAAATTGAATATAAGAATTGTTAGATGTTATCACTGAAGTATTGGTTAATAGTGGAATCTTAAGCCCTAGTTTTTCTTCATCCATTTTTTAAAATCAAATTGTTTTAATTCTCTTTATTTTCTGTTATTAAAAATTAGGTCTAGAAATTAAATCTTCACAAGTCCGAGAATCGAACCTATTTCACTACTATTAAATATTACATCAAACACCTTAAGATTACTATGCGATCTGTTATGTCATGAATATAAATAGTTAAACCATTTCCGATATACCACAAACAAAATCTTACAAAATTCATATTAACTAAACATGAATTGTGAAGTAATTTTTTTTAAAAGGTTTATTCATAATGTATATATCAAACAGATAACCATACGCATTAATCCTAATTATTTTCGACGCTCGCTTGATCATCTAATATACATACATCAAACATATATATACATGACCACATATATGAATGCGATTATTACTAATAATGGTATATTTGACTTGACTAACATTTGTTTAACATTTGCACATGACTTTTAGTAAGCTAGATAGGTTCTATAACGAAGTAGGGAAATTAATTAGACATAATCCACAACAAGAACTTAAAACCAAATAGATTCACTATTGAATCATAAATCATTTATCAAGTTTTATTGATCATGGATTACTAATGTTTGACATGAACATTAATACAACATCTGCTCAGTTGTCTCTAAGTTTCTATTCGAGCAGTTGGGCTAATATTCTTCTTACCATCCATAATACAGTATTAAATGCAACTTTGCCCAGAATAAGAGCTTTTTTATTACGTCTATATTTTCATGACTATTTTGTTAATGCAAGTCTCACTTATCCATCTCTTAATATTTTAGTTTGAAATTTTCTTGTCCATAAGAAGTGATACATTTTAGTTAAACCTGGATCATGCAACAAAACGTAGCTTACACATGCACAACATCACCATTTGTAATGTATATATTGACATGTTTATTTACAAATATTAGACCTAATTAACATGTTCCAAATCATTGGAGTGATGGTGATAGGTGTGTACTATGTAGCATCAAACAAGATTACTCACTTTCAGCGTACACAAACCAAACCATTTAAGGTTAAAAATCATAAACCAAGCAAATTAGTCACACAAAACCTTTTAGCAACTTGCACATGGACAAAACCTGGATCCATAGTCATTGCTAGGGTAACTAAAGCAATGGATAAGATGGCTTTAAGGGAAGAACACATAAAAAACTCAATGCTGCCAACAATCCAATTCATTATTCTTTGCTTAAACGTAAAACGAAAATTTATAACTAACAATTGATCTAAAATTGGTTTTTATGAATTACTAACTTTCACAGCATAACCAACCAAAAGAATAGTTACCTGAAACAAAAAGCACTGAAATTTTGGCCAACAACAACTGATTCCTTGTAATCTCGAATTTCAGCTAAAATCTGTTCCATGTCTTTTTTTACCACTGATTTATTAGTTCAGACTTTCTATCAAACAACTCTTGGGTGTGATGAATTTGTGATTGCAGCTTCAGTTGGCTAAGCATATGAAACTGATGGTCAATTTAGTTAGATAAGCATAAGAAACCGAAAATTGTAAAAAATTCAAAACTGAACTCACCTTATTTCACCTTATTCTATTGCATGTACCTTCAAATTGAAACCGAATCACAAACCCATTCCCACCTATACCTTTAAACTAATAATTAATCACAAAACCCATTCCCCAAAATTCTCAAGCAACACCGAAAATTGAAAAAAATCAGAACCAAATTCACCTTATTTCACAGCGTAATATGATGTCTGTATGTCTTTTCTTTAAAAATAATTCAGAACCAAACTCACCTAATGTCATAGCGTAATATGATGTTTGTATGTTTTTTTTTTGTTCAGTTAGTTTGCGAATGAACATGAGTGGAGAGATAGTGTAGTAAGAATTGATTGAAGTGGGAGGTGTAAGTAGAGTGTAAAGAATTTAGTTTTTTTTTCTTTTTGTTGATGTGGGGCCAAAATAAATGAGAGAGTTCTAATTCCCAATACTCTCACCACATCGATCCACATCAGCATTTTGTAGGGTCAGAATGAAAGAGGATTGAGTATTTGGTTTCAATTATATTAAAAAAAATATGTGGACTTGAAATTTGAATTCCTCCTATCTAATAAGACTACCAAAATCTAACATTTCATCTTTTTATATGTTGCGGTTGGAGTATCATTTTAATTCAAATTAAAAAACATTCTTTCAAAAACTATCTTTCACACAAAATTAGAATATAAAAAAAGTATAAATTTATGGCATAATTTTAAATCATACAGCTAAAGAAAAAAAATTGATTTAGGTATAATAATTTTTTTTTTTAATTTACGTAATACTTTCTACAATAAAGAAAATAGTTAACCTAAATACATTTGTCAAACTCGCGATTAAATCGTTCAGTCTATAAAAGTCGCGTTCTGATAATTGTTCAATAATGATCCATATGAATGAACCAAAGGTTACGACTAATTTGGATCGGGAAATAGTGTGCGCTCATTTGCTAATTAGTCTCGGGAATATTACCATCTCTTCATTTCTTAATAATAACTGCTAGGGTTTAAGTTTAAGTGTTAAACCCTGTCACTCTCGAGTAACAAGAACGAAGTTCATTATCTAGAGATAATATTAATAACAAGAGAGTAAAGGAAGTAGAAACCATGGCGGATGAAGTAGAAACGAAAGAATTAGGGTTAGCGAAACAAGAAATAGAGGAGAATAAAAAGGAAAAGGAGGAGGAGACTGTACCAATGACTCCATGGGAGCAACATTCAGCTGTGATCAGTATCCCTCGATTCGATTACAATGCACCTACTTCTCTTATGGAGTACTCACATTCCGGATTCTTTATTACCTGCTCCATCAGTAAGCTCTCTTCTTCTGTCTTTAGATTCTTTGTATTATATATTACTGATTTACTTTTATTATAGCATGTTTGGTTCAAGTGATTGAATGCAGTAATGTAGTTGCAAAAGATAATCCAATTGCTTTAGAAAGCTTCCCAAGATTGGTTTTATCCAATTGCCTTGTAATTCAATTATAAGGAATTCAATTTGATGAACTAAACATGCTATTAGTGAAAGTAACTTCATTTTAAATCAGTATGATATTCACAGAAGATTCTACCTTATATTAAGGTCAGTGCTGATTATCGATGCAATTAAATTAGAAGCAATTCAAGTCAAATATTCTAGTTATGGCAAGTTTTGCTGATTAGTATAATCTGATTTTCACTGGGTTTTACAATAGTGGGGAACGAGTGGTTCTAAGCCTCCACAAATCTGACTAGACGAACGGAACAAAGCGTTTTGAGTTGAAAATGGAAATTCCTATATCTTTACAACCATTGGCTATCATAGCTCTTTATCCAGGTTTATAATGCAATGGGAAGGGGAGATTTAATTCCTTCTAATATTTTTCGCGATCTTCTATTTATTATCAATGATGTTCTTTGAAATTTGTCTTTCTCGCAGAGCGAGAGAAAAGTGCCACGAAAGAAGTCATTTCTGTTTTAGCAAAGGTCTGAAATTCATGCCGAGTTTCTTTACCTCAATTAGTTTATTCATGACATTTGATATTGGTCAAAGCTTACATGTATTGCCGTGCCGCACTTGTAATCCAAAATATTTGGTTAACACTTGTGACTATGTTAGTACTCATAGCAGGCCCCTCACTTTGTTTTGTTTCATTGCTTCCATTCAGTTTTTATTTTCGTTCCAAGTTCTCGGACCGACTGGCATACCCATATCATTTACATACAAATAGAACAATTAGCTTCCAAAAGGTTGAATGATGTCTCGAATCATTTTATATTTGTATGTATTCATTCTGCATTGCCAAAGGCTTTCCTAGGGGATGCGTATGTGCTCTGTTCAGAGGGTGAGCTCACCGGAGCAGCTCAACTTTCTTGGGTCAGCGCAAGGTGCGCCCAGGCGATACCCTAGGGGGGCCTGAGGAAATTGAGGCACGCATATGTAGCACAAATGAACTTCATTGTATTGCTTGATGTCTTGCTTATTCTTTTCTTATTGTGGATAACATTGCATGTTTGTTTAGTATTAGACCTTTCTATTCAGCTCGATTGATTCTTATTTTATGATAAAACTTCACTATATTTCAAAATTGGCTTCATATGCATATGTAGCACAATTGCAGGAAAATATCCATGAATATGTATGTCCTAGGGTCTTCCTGTGCGCTGATATATGGTGTGCCTGGTGTGGCGCCTCACCTTGCCTGACACCCCAGCAAACATAGAATTCAAAGGTCTAACTTGAACCAGGTTCTGGTCTCCTTTTATACTCATCATCTCTCTCAAACCACGGTTTTGAAAAGATAACCCCTAGATTGTCCTCGAGGACTGTCCTACAAATGTTAGAGCCGGAAGTAAAAAAGGGTTTTTGATTAGACTCTTCTTACTGAATTCATACTTGCTGATCAAATATACTGCTCCGCAATTGTTGGGTATGGCGCTGGTTTGCCCGATAGGTCCAAGGTGCTAGCTATTTGTGGCTGAAGGTGCTTAACCAAATCATGTGGTAGTTCTGTTAGATGGTCTTGCATAGGTCCATGGAACAATTAAGATTATTCTTTCAACCTCGAAGTAAAAATTAAAAATTCCCGTCTTACATAGGTCACTTGTAACTATTTAGTAAGTGTTAGCAAAAAAAAAGAAAATAAAATCTAGATGTTCTCGTTTAGACACTATGCGAAAAAGTTTCCTTGCTACACAGAAATAGCTTTTTGAGTCACCGAGCACATCTTAGTATCAGTGAATAAATCATTAATTCTCTGACTGACGAGCTCAAAACTGTTATCCTTCTCTTCGTCTGTCTGAATCTGACATACTTGGTTTACTGCGTATTTTTCAACCTGCATAATATATGACTGTTGCAATGGTCTATGGTACTTGCTGCTGAGTGCTTACAGTTTTCTGATAGTCCGATTTTTTTAGCTCTTAATCGTTGTTAAAATTCCATCCAAATTGTTGCAGTATATCAGGTCGTTGAGAACATGTAGTTCTGAAAATTCAAAAACCTCGGATGCAAAGAGAAGAAAAATATGCTCCTGGGAAATAGGAAGTGGTAATGGTGCGGAAAGCAAAGGGACTAATGATGAAAGTGGTAATGTTGTAGTAAAGAGGTTTTGTTTTCATCTCCACTTTATTAAGTACTGATTTATCAAGATCGCCTCTTTTAGTTGGTTAAGATGAGATCTCCGAGCTTGCATGTTAATTTCTGAAATGCAGGTGAAAGTACTAGAGAGACTACTTCATCCTCTTCTAAGATGGACGTGATCGAGGAAAGAGGAATTCTATCCTTGGTCAAGCTGACAAGAAGTGGGTTGCTTCTTTTTACATTTCCTAGAAGCTGCTCTGCTGACACTGTCGATATTGTGTCGAAAATATCTCAATCTTTAGGATCTAGGAATCTGAAGCCGCTAGTGTAAGTAGCTTACTTAATAGTTCTTAAGTGAAGTTTTTAAATCTTTACTAGTTTGATCAGTACCCTTCGTCTCTATCTTGAAGCCTACAGTCCTTTTATTTTCTACTCATTCTACTATTTTAGTTTCTAAATAATCCCTACTCATATGTGAAATTGACTTAAAGGGACTTGTCCCTGGTGGTCATTGTAGATCTTAAGATAACATGATTTAGTTGGATTTAAAAAAGAAATAATCTTATGAGTAGATATCTCTTGTAAGTTGTTATGGGTATCGTTTCATCGTTATGTATAAAAAAAAAAAAAAAAAAAAAACTTTTTCGTTTTCTGCAGTACATTACTGATTCGTTCTAAATTCAGCAACTTTTTAGTGCTATTTTGCTAAACGGCACCCCAAAATCCACTACCTGAATCCCTGATATCAATCGATGCTTTTCATTGCAGTTGGTGTCATCGTATTTTTCCCATACAAGCAACTTGTTTACTGAAAGAAGAGGATTTGCGGACTGTTGTATCCAAATTAGTCCAAGAATTTGTCGGCTGTGAACAGAATAAATTTGAAAAACCTTTGAAGGTGAAATCAATATAACTGTTGAGTTACAAGGCGTCTCTCTCCTTTTACTTGTCATTCGTGGGTTACTGCTTATCTCTTGTGACAATGATGTTTTATTCCATTGAATAAGTATTCTCATCTTCATTATATTTTTCTGAAAATTTGGAAAATAAGTAACGTTATAGATTGGATTAACAAATTTCCGTGCTCTAAGTATTTACATCATGGTGAGATGAATAGTTTTAGCACAATATTGCAATTCTATCTATTTCTTTTTGCTCTCAACAAGCTTTACACAAGATATTTTGATTCTTGTTGGAGTGTTTAATCGTGTTTCAATATTAAACATTTTGATTCATTGGAATAGCAAGATATTCCAACTAATTTTATCAGTGCTAAAAGTAAGGAGAATATTTGAAACATTCTGAAATTTGCACAATGCCTCCTGAACCTGAGAAGTAAGAACACTTATAGAATTTAAAAAGTATCAGTATTGTCGATTCTTGAATGATTGATCTTCTAAAACTGATTGTCAAATCAAAGCTTTCTATATTTTTGCGTCAGTTTTGATATTTTATTTTATTCATTTATACTGCAAATAACTTGCTGCTAGAAAATTACTGTGTAGGGTTTGGTAACAGTTTTCTTGGCGTACCTTAGCTTGCCTGTCTTGGAGCTGCACATCTGCTAAAATATAATGTGTATCTTCTATTCGTTTGATTTTGTAGTTTGCAGTTGGTTATAATAGAAGAGGGGTCAACGAGACAGAGATGAAGAATAAGAAAACTGACCCAAAGTATTCTAATTTGCTGTTGCTATTAGACCGAAACAAGTGCTTCAGCATTGTAGCTGGTGCAGTTAAAGAAGTTGTAGCAGATGCAGTTGTGGACCTGAAATCTCCAGAGGTGAAAACCCATAAACCCCTCTATAATGTTCTGGAGTATTTTTACTTTTTATTTTGATACATGGCATGGGCCCAGACCTTGCCCCCTGACAGATTTGAATGTTGTTGTGCTGATGTCTACGTATATGTTAATTTCAAATGGCATCTCTTTCCTTTACATTTGACATTCCTACTTACATGCTTCGAAGCGTCAGTTGAGAGCTCCATGTGCCCTAGATGGAGACGCATGAGCAGGCTTGTAGTGTGGATTATTTCCTCATTGATCAAGTTGCTGAGGAACTTTTTTTCTCTCAATGCTGTTTTTTTACTCCACATCAATCATAATTTTTGCTAACTTGGTTGTTCAAATCTTCAGCTGGCTGTATTCATCGAGGTGTTACCTGTTTCGGGAATGCCCAATGGATCACTAGTGGTTGCCGTTGCAGTTGTTCCACAAAATCTCTTTGCTTCAAAGCCAAAGCTTTGTATTAAAGCATTAACTGCTGATACCAAGCATTAACCGCTGATACCAAGACCGCTAGTGGACAAAATTGAACGCTTCCACAATAATCTTCTGTAGCATGATCTATCTGAATGGAGGTGCAAAGCAACAACAAAACTCGGTACTGCTGAATATGACATAGTTGAAAGCTCAGTGGTTACTATCTTCTCACCACTGCTTCAAGGTGAGAGTCTCAAAGTCTAATACAGAACAATCGATAAAAATGGCAACATCAGATGATAATGGTACTACACATACAACAGTGGATCAGTACCCCATTGCAAAACGTTACCTGTTTGATGCCAATTTGTTTAAAATGGGAGGCATGACTGTTTTCGTATGTTCGGTGCACCCTAATGTCTCTTGGTGTGTGGGACAATTCATCTTCTTTACTACTGTGATGTCTGTTATGGTAGTCACGCCTCATAAAATCTAAGATTGTCGTCATTTGAAAATCATGCTATCATTTTATAGGATTACCTTTCCTCCTTTCTTCGTTATTTAACTATGCTTTAACTTGTGCCATTTTACGCGGGCAAAACATTCAAACCCCTTACAGATTGGATGATTAAATACAAACTCAAAGACATAATTCGATAATATTAGCTGTTGCAAATCTCTTAACTTCTTGCGCCACACCCAAGTCAGTACCAACCGCTCGTGAATCTTTCTACTTTTGGTTTTGATTTTTCTGTTGGAGCATTGGCTGAGCAAATTGAAGGATTTAATTACTTGCATTGGCCGAGTAAATTGAAGGATTTAATTACTTTACCTATGGGCGACCATGAATTGACTTTTTTTTTAATCAAGAAAACTTAACTTTTGTTTAAGAAAATTATCCAACCTCATTTCTTCTGGGTTGGTGCTGGTTAGACACCACCATATGGCTACTTTGCCATCTCTCGTAGAGAGCCTAGAAGCACTTATACTTGACAGTTCTACTTAACTAGGAGTATCTTCGGGACTGTGTTATTGCAGTATATCTTCCCATTATCCCCAGTTAAACAAATTTTTGGGCTCTGGTTTTTGGGTTCAAACTCAAAGGTTAGGGAAACTCAGCCTTTACAATCGGTCCCCTTGTCTCAATTAGTGTCTATTCTTGTGTATGGAATAAATTTGTGGGACTTTTCATATCGTGACCTAGTCGCTTGTGTTATTATATGATCTATGCACCTACCTCTAAAGGATTCTTTTGTTGACAGAACAGATCATGTTCAAACTAGAGAACAAAGTAAAGTAGCCCTAATAAAATGCTGCTGCTGAGCTCTAGATATTCTTTGTACCTTAAGAGGAGAGAATCGATTCGTTTTCATACATCAACTCAATATGTCTCTTATATGATGATGTATTTGAAACAGAATATTATTCTCTATATCTTTGTTACATTTGGTCTCTTCATATATGATTCACACACTTCAGATTTTTCACCACCACATCAAAAGTGCAAACCAAGATTACAGAACGATTCGCGGCAAGAGTGATGAACACGAAGAAACAAAAGATAGGTAGATGATTAATATTTAGTAGAATTACTAAAGGCTAGATTTTCTTTTTACAAGGTAAAATCGTACTATACTAAGTTCCATCCACATCATAGAGAGATAGAAAGATCCAAATTTATATTTTGCTTCTTCATTGCAGTAGTAGAAGAAGAACCAGAACAGTCTTGAAAATTCAATCTAGAACTTGAAAAAACGTCGCTAATATCACTGGCCGATGATGTATTGCTCCTTTGAGTAGTGGGGCGCAACGAGAGTGATAATGTGCAATCTCTTGTTTCATTCTCTTCTTTACATTCATTAGGATGAGATGGGAGTGAAAGACTTCGAAAATGATCAGGTCCTAAATTCTCTAGTTTTCTCTTTCTAAACGATGGAAGTTGTTGTAGCTCTTCCACTTGAGTAACCTGTTACCAGTGATACCAATGAACCAAGATGTTAGAAAAATGAACGAATGTTTTCGCACCTTAGTTACACTTTGAGCCAAAAGCATGGGTATACATTTTTATTATTTGTGGCTAAAAGTGGCAAAGTTTAAAAAAAAACCTAATTAGGATGACAGTTTCCTAGTGCAAAAATGCAATAATATTCTCAACATAGTATTAAAAAGAGAGAAATAAAATTCTGAGACAATACCCCTGTGGTAAAGTACGGTATTTAACACTCGTCTTTGTCTCATATATTTGGGTAATTCTGAAAATTTTACCACGTGCACCTCTTTGATTGGGTGAATCTTATGCTAAAAATGCATGACAGATATCTTAAGAAATTTGAGGTACACAAATTAAACAAGCAAATGTAAGTCACCATCTTTTCATGATAAAGAAACCACTTTATTATGTGTAAAATCTCCAAACATATCAATGTCCGGTCTATCTTTATGAATCTATGATCCACTAAGGTCTCGTACATGAGAATGAGAATGTCATTTCATGCAGTGTTTTCCATGAAACAAACTACTCCATATAATAAGACTAAATTAAAAAGTGTTTGAGAGAGGAGGATAAACAAAAAAAAACACGTACCTTAGAGAAATTGGATTCTTGCTGATGATGACGAGGAAATCTTAAAGCAGTGTTAAGATTGTAGAGTTGTTGTTGTTGTTCACGTGCCAAAGGAGATGTGAAGAGTCCATAATTGCTATTGTTGGGATTGGGGGATACATTAAAACCAGTCTGATTTAGCTGCTGCTGTTGATGGTGGTGCAGAAATATGAAACTACCACCACCAATAGCATTAATATCTTTATTATTATTATAAGGGGAGGTGACTGTTGTTGTTTCACACATTCTGTCGCAGCAATGCAAAGTTTGTGATGTTGAACAACTCATCTCCAGTCTTGGCCTGTTTTTTCAAACGGAGAAAAAAATCAGAATAGACGCCCAAAGTAACTAATTAAGTATGAGACTAGAGAAAGAGAGAAAAGTGTTATGAAATCTTTTAAAAGCTAATAACCTTTTTGGTGGGAGCAGAGAACCGTAGAGGGATTGATGATGATGATTAGTATTATCCTCAATAATTTTTTTTGAGGAAGCTTGAAGGAAATCCACATCATTTTCCTCATCAATGCATCCATCATGATCATCAAAAGAGTGCTGTTCTCTTTGTGCAGTAGGATCATCTAAATCTGTTAATAAATAAAATTAATTAGGAAAAATAATCAACTCTAAGATTTTAAAATGTTAATGAAATATTTAAAAGTTAGATAGGTTTGGATAAATAATAAGTTTTTGAAAATACCTGATTTGATAGAGCTCTTAACTATGAACCTATTTTTGGCATAGAGTAGCAGTTCTATTAGCCTATTAGGTTATTGTGAGGCAGGAAAGAAAAGGGAAAAATAAAAAATAAATGAAGAGAGGCAGGCAGATACGAGGGTAACAGCTAGACATAACCGAACACTGAAAAATTCCATTAAGACAGAGATTGAAACAGAGTTTGAATTTCACATAGATACTAAGAGTGGAAACTGCAACAAAAGATTTGAGTTGAAAAACTAGACTGAATAAAGTATCACTAGTAGAAATTAAGAATGAAACAGCCTTTATTACAAGTGAGAAAGAGAGTAGTTCAGCTGTTTTAGAAAAATAAAATTAATTACTTCCAGAGAGATGATGATACCTTCCTTGCTGTTGATGCTCTGGTCACTAATCCTCGTACTTCTGTACATCTAATGGCAACAATCCCAAATTAGAACAGCTTAAGAAAAGATTAACAAAACGATTACAATGTACTTTTCTTTTCAGTGTTAAGAAACACGCAAGAACAGAACAGAGCATGAAGCAAAACCTGAAGATGGCTTTTGACGTGAGAAATGGTTAGTCCTCTCACATCCATTAGCTGCATAACAAGCTTAGGTGTTGCCCCTGGATTCAAACAAGGAAAAACATAACCCGGTGAGATATGAGCAGTTAGTAGAGAGAGAGAGAGACTAGAGCAGTTAGCCGGTACTTACTATCTTGGCCACCAAGCCTTTCAATGGCTTGAACAAAACAGTGATGAAGATCAGGAGTCCATCTTAAACGAGGCACCTTAGACCTAACATACTGCCTTACAGATCCATTCCTTCCACAACTCCCCATTCTTATTCCTTCCTCAAAAAACTTTCGACTGTATACTACTTTCTCTCTATATAGAATAATACTCTAATGGCGTTTGTTTTAGCTACAAACTTAGAATATGAAGACACACACTCCTCTCCACAGGCACAGAAGCAAACAAACTTAAATCAAAAAAAGTTTTAATTTGTTCAGAAGATCATTAAATGTATATCAAGGAACATCTGTCTTATCCTTTGTCTCCCCTCCTCACTCCTTTTAACATTTGAACTCTTTGTTCATCTTATCATCTTTCACTTTCAGCAAGTTTCAAAAACCAAAAATTCCTCAGAATGAAATGAACACGCTCTGAGAGAGAGAGCTACTAGACGGGGTTCTTCAGAAATGGAGTTATATATAATCTCGTTGGTACTGTCTAGCTTTAAAGATACAGATGAGAGAGAGGGAGAGAGGATATAAAAAAGCTTTAGAAATGATATACAGGAGAAGAGTACAAAAACAAATTAAATCAAAAACTGATGATGATCCTGAAGAAAGAGAAATCACGAGAAAAGGAATGAACAAAGAAGAAAGAAGGCCTGTAAATTCCTTAGGTCTCTGAATATATCTGATAATACTACTGTTGTTTCTTTTTCTCTGTAAAGAAAAGAAAAACAAACAAAAATTAAAGAAATTCTCATCACGAGCTTCTGATCTTCTCGAAATCATTACTTATTAAGCTTTGACCTCTCTCTCCATACCCCACCACACAAATTTAATTCAACAACTCTCTCTCCCCTCACATAAAAACAACGTAATCACAAAAGTCTCATGAAATTTTATTCATTTAAATAAAATCAGGATAATAATTAGTAATTTTATTTTAAAATTAGAATTTTATTTTTATTTTTTTTCTTGAAACGTATATTAATTATTTCGTGCGCACACTACACATGAGGCACGGACAGCAGGGAAGACTGAAGTCTGAGAAGAAATATATGTGTGGGTCCATTTTGTGGGACCTTCAAATCTTTATTTTTTCTGTAAGAGTATTTAAAGAAAATGTTATAATAAATTAATATTTATTTAGATATTAAATAAGTTGAGTTTTCTTATACTAAAATCTTGGATCTTCCCCCCACAAAACGTCCGGAGAAGAATATAAATATAACATGCATTGAAAATTCCATCTATTAAATTATGTCCCTATTTATTAATAAAAGAAATACCCACGTTGTTTTTAATTTATATGAAGAGAAAGAGTTTGTTTTAAATACTTAAACGAAGATTTTTATATTTTTATCAAATTTTTTTTTATTTATTTCTGCATTGAAATTAGACACTAAAAATCAGGAATAAAAAATTAGGAGATCTAAAAATTTTAAAAAATAATATTAAGGGATATATTTGAAAAAAAATTAGCCTTTTATTGTGTGAAAGGTGGCTAATCCACCGCCTCGTTTATAAGAGACTAGGTTTGAACCCGGACAATTATACAAAGTTTTAAACTGTGTAGTGTGTTATTTATGTTTCCGGCAATCAGGACGGTATATTTCTAAGTGTCGTACTATTTCACACCTTCTATTTCCTTGGTATAGGAGTTCTAAATCTAATATGTGTAATGTGTTATTTACGTCATCACTAATATGTAGGTTATTATTTCGCAGTGTCCTACTATGTGACGCCTTGTTGTAAATTGATGTAGAAACACTTTTATTTTTATTTGCCAAAATTCAATACATAACAAATTACAATACCCAATATATATCGATTTCCAGTACAACAAATTATTTTTGTATTGTTGAATTAATTTAATAAATTATTGTAATTTAGTAATATATGTCAGTTTGCTTTTTTTTTTTTTTGAAAGTACGATGCATTTTGTATCCGTAGTATGTGAAGATTGAGATATTCATGGGAACATCGTTTGTTATTCATTTTGATATAAACACTGTAGGAAATCAGCATAGTATCAAGTGTTGTAATTAGCAAATAATTACACAACATCCGACTTAAATTATATATATTTCCAATTAACCAAGATTCGTGAAGGTTCATGACATTTTAATTTATATGAAATTTGTGTGCATTATAGTTACTATCAAAATAATATGAAATCAGATAGCTATAATTTATTTTTTGAGCGTCCGATGAATTACATGTAAACCGAGATTGCTAAAAAAATATTTGTAATTAGTTACTTAATTTACAAACATAACAAAAGTAATTATCAAACATGTGCAATTATTTTTAATCCAAATATAATTATTGATCAGTAATCTACAAAGATATGATTTGGGTATATTTTTGGTATATTTTCCTTAGTATATTTGACTCTGTCAATTTGTGTAAGATGTTATTGAAAATATTGAGGATATTGTTCCAATTAATACGAATATATACAAACCGTATCTTTACTATTAATTATACGTTTACATTTCTGGATTATATAAACCGTATAATTTGTACCAATCCTAAACATTTGAATTTCAATATCTTTCGTTCGATACCTAAAATTCCCACCCATTACTTAGTAAGGGAAAGTGTTGGTAAAATACGCTAATGTCTCTAAAGACTTTTTTCTTGTACACCAAAGAACCCATATATTTTCATCCTGATTGATAATTATTTTTTTTACAAAAGTTCCGACCATAAAATTCAACCAACTCATACCATGACACAACAAATAAATAAGGGCAAAGCCCAAGACCAAGAAAACAACAGCCGATGACTATTAGTGGGTTCACGACTCAACACCCTCCACGCAGTTCATATGCACCTGCAAAACTACTCAAAAAATAAACCTCTTTTATCTTCTTGTAATCTTCCATGACTTCTTCTGTTTTCTAACCGACCAACAACGTGAAAATATGTTCACTTTTAGTTTTGAAGGCGAGGCAGATTTATGTAGGTGGTAGCTGAATCTGATGGTGAGAATGAAAAGGACACGTGTCGTTAAGTTGTAGATCTTAATGTCCACATGGAAGCATAACATCCAATTATATGCTGGCACATATCATAACATAGAAGGTAAGCTGGCAAGAAGAGATGGTCATGTCTTTAATGCAAGAAACTGCTTCTAGGATAAGGCTGTTGCTACACTCATTTAGTCGTGTATGGAATCTAAGGATGTGATTTACAGCACAACCTGACCAAGTCTGGTGATGAAATTCAGTGGCGTGGCTTTCATGGTTAAGATATTTGTTGGTAAAATTCGGTAGACTTGCTTGCGGTTGTAGATATAAGTATATATAAGTCTAATGACTATACCATTTGAGACTTCTTATTTAATAGATTTGAGGAGTATCATATCGCACGAATATAGTTATTCAGCAAATCACAAACTAAAAAACAGACACTACACGGGGAATTAAAGATTACAATACAATATAAAGTACACGGAGGAGTTCATAACAGCTACCAATAAAAGCCAAAAGAAACAAAACAAAATCTTATGTATAATGAACTTCGAAGAAATAAGATCATCTTTCATCGATAATAGGCTTAATCACTTCAGCAATGTAACACAGTAGATGGCTTATGAGATGTTGCTAACAGAATTGGCGTGGTATTTCGAATTACTTCTATACCTGTTGAACGAAAAGGAGAAAAGAAGCACCGGGAATGTTTTTTACAAAACCTTTGATAAGGCTAAAATAATCTGCTCTTCATCCATTAACCATCTAAGTCTGTTTATCTTGCAGGACACATGGTAACTGGCGCCAATTTAAAGTGGTGATGGCAGCTTGCGACTCCAGAAACAACCCCCAACCAACCAACCATTTATTATATCGCATTCAAGACCATTACCCTCAAATTCTTAGCTTTTGACGTTGCTGTGTGAACTCTATTGATAATGGAAGCTTCAGTTGTGAAATCTCCAGTATGTTTCATATTCAGAAAAATTAAAAAAAGTTACTAAAGCTTATATTTGATAGAAATAAAGCCATTTGGTATGCTAGAAGTTGACTTAATGAATGATAAACTGATTAAGAGGTGAATACTAACTAAAATATGATGTATCTTGGATGTATCCTGGATCTGTTACTAAGGGAGATGTTGAATCAGTTGAACAATAATCTATAAAAAAATGTGTGGTATGATTCAATAGAAGGAAATTCATTAACACAATTATTTTCATGGTCTAAATCATTAACGAAGAATATGGTGCTTAAAGAGAGAGGCTTAGTGAACAGTCGAAAGTAAGGAAGTTGTCGAATAATTTTTTGTACCCAAAAGGATGAAATTATATTTGAAGAGATTAAACTTCCATAATATAGGTGCATCTAGGTGTTCTGTAATAGTATAACCCAAATACCTTAGAGCTTAAACTTCCATAATATAACATCTAGGTGTTCTGTAATAGTATAACCTAAATACCATAATGGTTTGTCGCAGAAAATGGTTGAACCGATGGGGTTTTTTAATTCGAATCGGATCATGAACCTACATCAAACAGGATCAGGATAAGTTAAGTACTCGAGCATGAAATGAAGTGAACGACGACCTACTTTAGATGTATTTGTCTGAGTAATAGATGGATCCTTGGATGGTGTTACTGGAAAAATGATTCTCTCAGACTAATTGGATTCTTGTTGAGATATTTTATAGTCAGGGGAAGAAAAAGATGATGAATATGACGAAGATGACAACGAAGGTCCCGAGGACTCCTGCAATACTCTTTGAGTTACACCAATGTTCTTAATATTATTTAGATTTTTCTCCTATAATTACATGACCTTCTAAATCACTATACATCCTCATACCAAAAAAAATGAATTACTAATCCCATATCCTCACACTAAATTCATGAAACATAACTGAAAATAAAAATTCTTACCGCAGAGCTCTCTGCAGGACGTATAGTATCAGGCTCGACATCAAGACTACCATTGCTCAAATGAGAATTATTAACTATCGTTAAACAAAGTTATAAGAATGATTAGTCTAATCATTTAATAAATGAAAAAAAAATCATTTTGACTATCTCTATGTTTATACCATTTGTAGTATTCATTAATAACTGCAAACAATGAAAAATCAAGGTATTATCTTTTGGTTGTTGTAATCTAGTCAAAAGTACACATGCAAGTCAGGTTTCATATGAATAAATGAATAGAACAAATATAATTACAACTATTAAAAAATTAAAAGCTGAAATTGAGGGGTACCTTGTGGAGTTCTTTTATGGTATTGAGCTGTAATTCTTCTAGGAGTAAGAATACTATGACGATCAAATATCTGAAAATCCCAGTCAAGCATCCAATTTTCTTTTGCAGATCTGGGTTTTCTTCATACACAAAACATCTATTATTGTTTTGTGATTTATGGTGTATTCACAAACCAAGAATTAGTCATGGAAGAATGATTAGAATAATTTATTTGTTTTGGACGGTCTGTTCATAATCATCCGAAAAATCTTTCTCTTCAGAGAAGGTCTTTCTCTTAGGGGGTGGCTATCTTTATCCACCAAAAACAATCATTTTGTTAAATCTTATTGAATACTAAAAAATTGAGCTAACAAATAGAGATGTACCACAAAAAATGCATTACTCCTATTTCATTTATATAGAAAATTACACAATCTGAAAAACAAACTCATTAGAATTATTATTATATGTCCTACAAAATCCTACAAAATAACCCATAAGGAATTTGATTGCGAAAAAGAAAATTTAATAGAAAGGTCGCCAGCACAGAATAGTGGAAACTGTGAGAATAACTAAATTATTTTGGATACTCTTGAGATATATTTTTTATTTAATTTTATTTCAAAAATAAAATAAAAATATTGAATTAGAAAGAAGACTCGGCATACTATGGTGACACATAGAGTCAAAGAAATATGGAGACTATATCTGTGAGTTCAACATAATATATTCCATTAACCATATAAACATATAACTGACTTTCTTATGCAGCATACTATTACTTTTTCCTAAGTAACAATGTACTGCAAGGACAAACACATCTTTTCATGTGCACTCCATATCTTGGAAAGAGTGCATTCTTATTACATGCAGTGCTGAATTTTAAACACCCGCAATGCATTGTGACTCACTAACAGTCGCATTATAGTAGATTGAAGCTCCTACTGATCTATCAGTGGAATAACACCATATACTTAAAAAAAATAGTTAATTTTTTTTTTATGTATAACATAAGTTTACATCAAACAGTCACATACAAATTGAAGATGCATAGCTGGAAACTGATATAGTAGAATACTAATGAAACGATCAAATATAGAATATGTAATGCATGTAAGCGGTAATCAAACAAAACTCTACCTTGGAGGAGATGTTGTCGTTGGATATAAAGTTGAAACAAAGCCTACAAATTTTACTCTATCACCTGCATTTTAACGACGAAACTAATCTTTAAGTTTTTTTTCTTTTTTGACATAAAGATCCAAGTTTAAACTTAAAGGAGCATCACTTAATTGAGAGATCAAACCCCTTTACCCATTTTTAACAAATGACTCTTAGACGCTGACGATGAGGGAGCAGGGATTCCGTCAAGTTTAGTTTGAGATTTCGGACATCGAGAAGAATGTGTAATTTCAGAGCCAGGTGATCAGCTACCCCATGACTTATGTAGTTGGCTAATCGAGAAGTTCTTGGAAGTTGCTTTGTAGAAATGGCAGATTTATCTGCTCGTAATCCTTCTTTCAATTGTTCTAACTCATTCGACGATAAGCCCTGCAAACCGTTTACAATTAATAAAGTATGTTTTTTATAATCGTCTTCTTATATTGAATATATAAGATGACTGTAATGATGGTACAATGAAGAAAACATATAAATGAATGTACATGCCTTCTAATAAAGTTCCCCCTTATGTATAGTAGGGATACGTATTGCATAACACCACATAATTTTGTGAAACAAAGAATAGAGGCTGACATGTGGCTGAAGAAAGCTATCAGTTTTTGCTTAGATTTTAATCATCTATTATTACTCAATCAAGGAGGTACCTTGTGAAATTTGTAAGAATTGAGAGCATTAGTTACCATTTCGTAAAGCAGGGGTCTACCAAATCATTTCAATACAATTTGTTGAACCACAAAACATAATAAATATATTTTCCCCAACTAAACGAGTTAACCATCAGAAGAGCATTAGTACAATTTGCAAACTCACTTTCATCGACGATATGTAGAATAAATGTAGAAGAAAATTTAGCAGTTTACTATGCACACATAGATTTTATGCTACAAAACCATATTGATATCTAGACATACAGTCTGCATATCATTTGGGTTAGTTTTTTGGATTTAAAGAATCATATACATGTCTAAACCATGTTAATCATTTAGGTTACACCATCTCAGGCTTATTATCCCAAACAACACATAATTGTGTTCGTCAATTTAGAATCATTGCGGTCACTTACAAATAATGAGGTTTTTTGTCTTTTTTATCCTTACTTTTAAACCTTGGAATTCTAGAAATATGAACCAAAAAATTGAGGTACTTACAGTCTGTATCGGTTCAGGAATAACTTTCATACATCGGGAAGGAACCTGTCTGCAAGGGGAAACGACTTGGAACTGATTTCCCCAGCATAGCACGAACTGAGATCTTTCGCGAAACATAAGCAGGGTCCAAGGAAGACATTATTACAAGTAACCATCACATATTGAGTATGTCCATGTATCTTGATCACCAACCTAGCAAAATTAAAAAGAGTGATGTGAAAAGGGTATTTAAAAATGCAAGTGTGAAAACATTCTGTGTTACCTATCAAGATATAATATTATTATTAATATAATATTGTTCCTTGAGGGTGCAGGGTAGTAGACGCGAAGTACTTTATCAGCTATTCTTTTTCCGCGCAAGACTCAACATCCTAATGTCAAAAGGAGTGTAAATTACCTTAACATACATCTTAATTATCCATTACAAATTTAATTTATCTTGCATAGCTTCAATAACATTAAATTTCTTCTTCCCTAAAGAAATAAGATGCACTTGTATATATGTCATGCGACTTATCTTCATGCGTTGTAGTATGTTTCCGCATCTTACATTGCAACACAAAATTATGGGTCAGCTAATAGAATTTAGGAACAAAAAACCCAAAAATTGGTGGAAATAAATTCCAACTCTTCCAAATTTAACTATTGGTAGTATGTTTCCCAATATAAAGTGTTTGTAATTTGTTAAACATATCATCATCAATTGAAATTTATAAAAACAATCAAAGTAGCAGCTATCAAGCAGATTTGCAAAAGAATCAACCCCATCATTTGATAAAGATAACCACACCTCCAACCTCTATTAGACCCGTAAACTTTTGATTTATAGGCTAATGCAAAAGAAGCAAAAAGAGTGTTGGACACTATACTTATTCAAGTTTGACTTGACAGCTTAGACTGAATTGGTAACTTGGTATTTTCTTCACAATTGGTCAGATCATGATTGTTACAAGAATAAAATGCTATCTGTATATATACCATGAGACTATCTTCTCGCCTTGTAGTATGTTTCTGCATCCTACATTACAACACAAAATTATGGGTTAGCTAATAGAATTTAGGGGGGGAAACCCAAAAATACATTGTCATTGGTGGATATAAATCACTTTTTGGGTATGTTATAGATCAAATGAAACAATAGATATGATGGAAAACAAAATAAATCACTTTTTGGGTACGCTAACAGTATATGGTGCACATGATAACTGGTAGTCTTAATGACCGCATAACTAAGTTTGTGCTATATCAAGCAAAGAGAACTTACCATTTTGGAAGTGGTAATGAATTGACCTATTTGCGCAGTAGTTTTATTATTAGATATAGCTCTGGCTACTACAACACTTCTTCTGTGAACAAAAGCAAATGCACTCTCTTACATAATCAAGAAAAGTCAAACAGAATTGATTGAAATTGAGTTGTTAATAAACATATAATGCCATGTAAATATAATATGTAAAAAAGACTTTATCTTCAATGCATTAAAATAAGATAAAAGGCTGACCGTATCAACTGCATTTTTTGGGTTTATGCTAATTTGATATGGAATTCTTCTTCCAAGCCTCCAAATTGGGGGTTTTCATGTTCTTTATGTAATTTAAAATATCTTTATGACTTTTTCCATCAGTGGTATTCGACATGACTATTAGAAATGAAAAATTAGTACAAACTAATCAGTAGCTTATTAGAACCTTCCAGGCGATTAAATAATGTGAAAAAAAAAACCAACTATATTTTAAGTGTATTATAATGATGGTTTGCGTACACACTTAAGCATAGTGAGAATAACATTAAAGTATCCAAAAATGAACATAGAAAGACTAAGATGCAAATATCCTTAATGTCTTGGATAATTTGTAAAGTTGCCATGGCATGTATTCAAGTGTAACAAAATCACAATTGACTACATAAAACAATTAAATTTGATTTCAAGAATAAATAAAACATACCAACGGGGAGTAACCTAATTTTCTTAGGCTTTCTTTCTTGATCATAAAATCCATTGATGCGTACCTGAATGTGTACCTTTTCTTTTAGTAATTTTATGCATGCCCTGTTAAGCATTATACTTTTCAAGTTTGAGATGGAGAGTAATTGGAAGAAGAATTTAGATTATTTCTCTTCCAATTATTTCACTTTACTTTTAGGATAACAATATAATTCTTCTTGCCCTGTTAAGATCATCTCTCGTTGCAACAGAAACCATATAATCGTCTCTTAACTTCTCTGCATCAACAATCCAAATCTAATATTTCAATCTTATGTGGTAGAAGTCAGGAATCTAAGTAATGAAATTGAAGTCAGTAAACTCAACAAACACACAAAGTACATAAGAAGTTTCTTTTAGCAGCATATGATACTCTTGGTTGGGAATCCCTAAAGTTTACCCAATAATCAAAAGCTTATCTACCTTCACCAATTGAAACGCCCAATTACAAAGAAACCACTTCCCATATTAACCTAGAATCCCAAAGTTGAACTTAAAAGAAGAAAAACGCTCATTAAGTGAGAATTAGAAAGCACCCAAATAAGAGCATTTATTATCATCTTCAATTAGAAATCAAAACTAATAAAAAACCATGGAAAAAATAACTTATTACTGGAGATGGAGATTTCTAGGCTGCATCATAAACATAATAAATGGTAATTACGAAGAGAACTGAAAACCGTAGAGAGAAAGATTGAAATTAGGGTTTTGAGCTCTGATACTGCGATGTTTGGGTTTTCGATTTGTTTTTTTCTAATTTGTCTCCGCTACGAATTCTGCTCATATTGATGAAGAGATTTGAGAAATTCTTTCAAATTTGCCGATGTATTTTGAAAGAAACAGTGTGTTTTCAATTTAACGCTCTTAATAACCGATGAAAGGAATATAGATTATATGAGATCTAATTTGATAGATAAACATATGATAAACCAAAGGCTAAGGGACAAACAAAGGTGTTCAATATCCAGGTTCAAGAAGAATCGAGAAGGAAAGGGGCGAGATAATTATGAGAATTAAAAACGTTAAAAACCACCTAATAAAAGCTTAACGTGGGGTCTTACAATAATTAGTGTAAACAACTATTGGATCAAGTAGGTATCCTATATTGATAGGGGAAGTAAGATCCTGGCCACCACTACCAAGTAGGGAATGTATCCTGGCCGCTGGGTCTAATAAAATCCTCTTGTGTCTTATAAAATAGAAAGCATAATCCTGATTTTGGATTAGCTTTAGTTGTAATGTGATTAGTATCACATTTAAGTGACACCTGCATGGACACATGGAAATCCCATGTCCTACCCATTCTATGCTTAGAAGTCTGTATATAGTCTCTTATATTATTCGGTTGTAACAATTTTTAGCAGGAATGAGAACCTCCCATTTTATACTTTCACGAGTTACAATGGATCTTTTGGTTACTATGTTAATATTAGTTAGTCTATTTCATGATTTATTGGTATCTCAATTAGTCGAAACTAAAAAGGTTACAATATCACAACACGTTATCAGCACGAAAAGCTCGTGGTGGTTAAGCTACTATTACGACTGATTCGTTATATTAATTGGTGAAAAACAACATTGTTGACCGACGGAGATTGTTATCTTTCTTCTCTAATTTCCCCTACTTTATTTTCATTAAATACGGTTGTATTCATGTACTTACCTTTATGATTTTGTTTTGATCAATATATCATAACAAATTATGGATTCAATTTATACCGTTAAATTGAACCTTCTAATAATTAAGGCACATATATATATAACAAAATATATGATTCGTACTTTTTTTGTAAGTATGGGAAAGGTGAGAATGGCAACTCTGCAAGCTTTGTTAATTTTTCTTTATCATTTTATTATGGTACTAACGGTTTTAATACCGGTGAAGCGAGAAATTATCGCGTCCTCGTAGGATGGCGTAAATTTAATTTTCTCGGTTGTAATAATCTCCACAAAATTTGAAATTATTCCACCAGAAGTTGGAATATTTTATGATATAATATGAGCACAAGGGGCGCGCCCCGTTAGCAAGTCGGTCCTAGAAGTGACCCGTAATAAAGTGCTAGTCGGTCTCTATCGGCGGTCCTTGAAGTAACCTGTAGCTTATATTGAGGGAAGTTTTGCCATAAAGATTATGTCCATATACACACTTATAAATTGATATTTCATCGACCTTGAAGGTGACGGAGTTGCAGATTTGTTGATATTATTTTAGTACCATAAGTAGGTGTATTTGTATGTGTACCTATTTATTTTAAATATTGCTTTAATTACGTGTTTTTGTAAATAATGGTTTCCCGAAGAAATCCATGGATGTTGTTGACACCAGAAGCGGTCCAACATAGAAATTATGGTTTCTTATGGTAATCCAAATATTATGGGTTCCGGCAACAATCCATAAAAACAGACTCCAGAAGTGGTCTATGGAAATAATTGGATTCCAGGAATATGCCATGAACTTCGGGGTTCTAAAATGGCTCACGATTACTAAAATGTTTTTGTTAATGGCTTTATTATTTTTCTCTCGTCTATCTCTGTTAAAGGATATGGATTCCAGAAGTAATCTATCCAGTATATTAAATAGATGATTGAGATATTTGTCTCAAAGACAACGGAACAACAAACATAAATTTTCAAACCATTTTATAACCTTGTAGAGGTTTTTTATAAATGTGAAATATCATTTCTGGTTCGAAGAAAATGATAGACGGCTCGAAAAAAGCGTCTATCATTCTACTGGTGGTACAAAAGTTATTTTTATTGATGTTTTATATTCTACCAGATTCTAGAAGAATCTGTTGAGTTTTAGAAATATTTGACGTCACCACCTTAAAACAAAATGAATATTTTATGGAATATTTATTACTTAATCTATTATCTGCTCTTTTACAGTGTTCCATATGAGAATTCAAAAAGGCGAATCTCACGTTGTCATTAACTAGAAGTTTAATGACCTTGAAATATTCATGCTTAGGCATAGTTGATTTGGACACCCAAGTTCTACCAACATGATTAGAACAACATAAAATGCTCATGAACATCCTTTACAGAACCTGAAGCTTCTGCCGGATAAGGGTGTAAATTGTGTTGTTCGTTCATTGAGACATTTGGATTTTTAGATGACATTAACAATGGCACTAGGGTAACTCGTTGAATCACCAACATTCCTAAAGATGGTTTATGGTGGAATTTGTAGGACTTATTCACCCTGCACTATGGACAATTTTTAAATACTTTATAATATTGACAGACACATCTACTAGATGGTCTCTTGTTTATCTCTTATTAACACTAATGTTGTGTTTATCACACTGCTTAAATAAATTGTTTGGTTGTATACCCATTTTTCGGGACTTCCAATTAATTTCATTTATTTTAGTAGTAAATTTATAGGATTTTGATGCTTTTCCTTCAGTTGGTATTATGTCGAGCACTAAATAGCATATATGCGTACTCAACGCGGTGTAGTTGAGTTCTTTGTAAAGCATCTTTAGTTGATTTCTCAACCAACTGTGTACTATCAATATTGTTTTGGGAAGCAACATTACATTTCATATTTACGTGTTTGATCCATAGTGTCACCTAACCATACATGTTGGTTTTGATTCATCATAAGACATTTAAAACCTTGAACAGGTAATGTCTACAGATGAGACTCTATTCCCGCCGTTATGGAGAGAAACTAAGTCGTAACAGGAACGGCGTGAAATGTATCATCTTTGTCGAGCCTGTAACTATTTTTGGGATAACTTATGTGTAATTTAATTAATACCCAAAAACCATCATGAGTAGAATTGTCCTTGAAAATCCGACAAAATTGCGGAACCAAAAGTTTCCAGAAATGATATGTTAATATTTTCGCCATGATCAGGAGTACTAAAGTGCCACTAGAAGCTGGCATGACAACCCGCCACCAAAAATTGGCGTAAATAAGGTTATATCCTTTAAGGTTCTCCCACTTTAATCAGAGGGAGAAAAGTCACCACAAGATGTTGGTACAAATTATGTTAATAACCTGAAAGGTTTTTTCCGCCTTAGCCAGGGGGAGAAAAATTGCCACCAGAAGATGGCATATGTTATGTCGACAAAATTAAAGAGTTCTCTCATAAAGTCAGAGAGATGAAGACACCAACAAAAGGTTGGAGTGATCAATGCCGACAACTAGATAGGTTACCTAGTTAAGTTTTTTGTACATCCTGATCAAAGAAAGTATGGCTGCCACTTGAGATCGGCGTGAACTATCTTTTTTTTTTCTCGCACACCAAGATATTGGATGTAATTTAAGGTATTGGAGAATGCTCATGATTAAAACACATAGCTGTAATAGCTCATGGAAAATATTGTTTGTAACTTGCTTGAGGATGCAAACACGAGAAGTTGTCTCAGTAGGTTAAATCATGCATCTCGCAGTGACCAAGTCGTGAATTAAGACGCGTCAACTGCCTTATTTATGCTTCATAAAAATGGATTCCAATCACCTTTATAATATGTAGTGCTCTTGAAGAGACTACATATAGTGCTCGTGGAGACTATCGAAATATGATCCACATTCTCTAATTTTGTACCTCCTTATTAAAGATGGAGAGATGATAATGCCCTGAAGTGGCGCTGGTACCAGTCTATGAAAATTTTATTGAATGTGCATGCACTAGAGAAATGTATTAAACTTATATGATTGTCAATTATTTATTTAAAATGGTGATTATGTACCCCTCTGCAGAGGAACATCGACATCGTGATTGGTAGGCGTATAATCCAATCCGCTCAAACTAAGCTAGAGATTGGAATCTCTCGAAAAATCGCAAAAGTTCGGATCCGACTCACACCGTAAAATTGAGAGACCTAAATGTTACAGCTTGGTGTTTGAGATAAACCGCAGAGAGAGTAATATAATCGCTTTAAGTGCGATTTAAAGGTTTCTTGCTAAACCCCGGGATTGGTTTTGTAAAACTAAAGTATTATCCAAATATTGATGCACTTTAGCGTGATAGTTCCTAAAGGACTCAAATTGCATCTAGCTCAGACTATTGATTGGTGATTATATTTAAATCCCCAAAGGATTCAAGTTTCTGACTCAGGCAGCCACCTAACCTTGTGAATTACGCCAGGCTTGAAATTTAGTCATAATCACCATTTCGAAAAGGAGAAGTTTATGAACAATATCTTTTGTATGTTTTACGTTCTTGGAAAAAGTAAAAATATGGATGAATTGATGATATCATCTTTGGATTCTTAAAGAGCCCTTGATAACGCTAATATCCACGCTTGAATTAAGTTATGAAATCTCATTGAAATTGAAATATTTGCTCGACCCGAAGTTTGAGAATATGCTAGCATATAAAATTTTCTATATATACTAGAGTATCTA
Organism: Papaver californicum; assembly: GCA_023531435.1. NCBI lineage: Eukaryota > Viridiplantae > Streptophyta > Magnoliopsida > Ranunculales > Papaveraceae > Papaver > Papaver californicum. Next base: position 5,226,485 of record JAJJMC010030994.1, read on the forward strand.
ATTTTGATACTCATGATATTCTTGTATTGCTAAATTAGCACAGTTATAATGTGATCCCTTAGAGTGGAAACTGATCGCTCTATCTGCCACGCACGTAGACATATTACTTTATGATCCGGAAGTACCATGTAAGAATCTAATGCATGCATTACCTTATTCTAAAATTTACTTTGCAGGTTACATTCTCAAAGGCTACAATTGATTTTGATGTAAAAATGAATTTATAAAATCTTTTATATTATGCCTGAAGTTAAAGCGGCAAACTGAAATTGGTGTGCAATAGATGGAGGATCCAAATACGAGGTGTACACCTGGGGGAGTAAACTCGTAGAATCTTTGGTTGGGAACGCGTTGTACTATTTTTCCTTCTCCAAGGTTTTGTCCTGATGGGTTTTTCTTGTCAAGGTTTTAACGAGGCAGCATATGTGTGTCCAACTCCATTATCAGGCGACGTCCATTGTACTCTTTTCCTCTGGTCAGGTTTTTGTCCCACCTGGTTTTCCTGTTGAGGTTTTTAACGAGGCAACTTGAGGATCGACGTCGACATTATTATGAACTTTTGGCGTTCGGGTTTTGTCCCAAATGGTTTTTCTGGCGCAGGCATTCAGGTTTTGTCCCAAGTGGTTTTCCCGACACAATTTTGACAAAGAAGAAAATTCGTGGAAGCGACCACCCTCATTTCTGAATTTCAAGTGCTCAGGTTTTTGTTCTAAGCGGTTTTCCTGGCACAACCTTCGATGAAGAGAGAAATTTTGTGGCGATCAACACCAATTTAAAGTTACCATTATCGTACTCTTTTCCTTCGACCAGTTTTTTCCCTACTGGAATTTTCTGGTAAGGTTTTGATGAGGCAACAGATTTTGCAGTACTATTTTGTTTTGTCTGATTTTTGTCCCATTGGTTTTTACTGCAATTTTAACGATGCAGCGTTTTGGAACGGTGGATCATCCAAGGGGGAGTGTCGTGTGAAAGGTGGCTAATCCACCGCCTCGTTTATAAAAGATAAGCATAATTCAGATTTTGGATTAACTTTAGTTGTAATATGATTAGTATCACATTTAAGTGATACCTGCATGGACACATGGCAAGCCCATGTCCTACCCATTTAGGGTTGCACAAGAACCGCCCCGAAAAACCGTACCCGCCCGAACCCGATAAAATCGCGGTTTATTAAACCGTACCCGCCCGCCGCGGGTTGGTATACGGTTTTGAAAATCAAAAACCCGGTCACCACGGTTCGGTTTACGGGTTTAGTATAGGAACCACCCAAACCCGCCCGTATAACCCGATTAATTTTAGCCATTGATTGAGATTACTATTTTTCATCCTAGCCATCCATCTAACAACAAACTTAACAAAAGAAAAACCTAATCTTCCGCCCGAGAAACTGTTCTGTAACTTATGTTTTTCTTCTTCACAAGTATTTGCCTATAATAATGATATTAAGATGGGGATGCTTAATTTCAGTCAATTGTGTTTATTTATGAGCTGATTATGATGATGAGATTCATTATTGCAGGTACTCAGAAGTGTTTCATGGCTGAATTATTGCAGGTTCTACCTCTTCTCGTATTTTCAGTCACATCAACATCCCCAGATCAATTTAGACGGAAACCCATCATCAACTTCTCTTTGATTTCATTTCCAAGATTTCTAATTTTTCTTTCAGTTTACTGATTCATCACCAACCACAACCACCATCTCTTATTTCTTCATCTTTGATTCAACAACATCATTTAATCAAATCCTCTATTCCTTGATTAACATCAGCACAATATCTTTTCTTTCTTTGTGTTTCAATCAACCGTAAACCCTAAAATCTATTGATGTTGTTGTTGTAGATTACTAACCCATACCATTAATCAAAATCATTTCAGACCCAATTTCAGTCCAACCAAAACTTAGAATATGTTGCTAACAATCAAAACCCAGCAACCCACCTTCTACTCTCTGTCATTAGTTCTTGATCTTGAAACAACACCAAAACCCATCTCTTATTTCCATCTGTTGCACTATATCTCTTATATGTTTGATCTGAACCTTCAAACACATCGAACAATGCCATCACAGACTACTAAGAACTTGAGTTTCTTCTCAATCTCCTCTGTTGGTATCAACTCTTCACCTCGTTCAAACCCATTCTCTTTGTTCAACTCAACCATTCAAGGATAGATACACTGATTTGTATACTAACCATCTCCGTCTCTATTACAGGTGTTTAGTGGAATTGGGTACAACTATGATATGTCCGGTCTCACGGGTTAAACCGCCAAAAACCCGAACCCGCCCGACCCTACTCGGGTCGGTTTCAAACCGACCCGCCTATGGACAGGTTGGTAGTTGGTTTTTAATTTCAAAACCCTCCTATAGATGGGTTGGTAGTTGGTTTTACCCCAAAACCGCCCCGCCCGCCCGTTGTGCAGCCCTATACCCATCCCATGCCTAGAAGTCTATATATAGTCTCTTATATTATTCGGTTGTAACAATTTTAACAAAAATGAGAACCTCCGATATGGATCTTTTAGTTACTATATTAATATTAGCTAGTCTATTTCATGATTTATTAGTAGCTCAATATTTCGGAACTAAAAAGGTTGCAATATTACAACATCTCTTTCTTTCTTTTTTATTTGTGTAAAAATACCTTCTCCTTCATCTAAATAGGGATGGAGAGGGTAAAAAAGTCTTTATCTTTTTTTAACCAAAAATATATATGTATAAAAGTGTGTTCCTGGTAAAATTGATTTGATGCGGTTCAAACAATTTTACATGTGGTTAGGAACATCTCTAACTGTACCAACTTATTACCTACCAACAAAAACACTATATATCAAGTACGTTTATAGTTTACGTGGAAAAGGAATAAAATTTTGAAGTTTAACTTAGGCTATGTCTTATGGGGAACAAGAAATTACCTAAAAATTGTATATGTTGAATCTACGTAGAAAGTGATCGGGAAAGCTCAAATCCTGTGAAAAAGTTAGTAGAGAAATCATAATTATTTCACGATTGGGATTTTAAGATTCGTTCGGAAAAAAAGAAACTTAAATATATATATATACATATAACAAAAAAGTAAAAACAAATAATAAAATTTTTAAAAAAAAAACTCGATCGGGAAATTCCCATAAATTCAAATCCTGATTATTCTTATTTTTATCACTTTTAAACTAATTAAAAAAATAAATAAATAAATAAACAACACCAAATCCCGATCAGACTTAAGGTTATTGTTATAAAAAAAAATTCTTTTTTAGTCCTTGCTACTCCGCATAAGGTCGGTATATAAGATACCGATTGTAAATCTATTTTTCGATCGGTGTACTATTTTCCTACGTTTCCTTATCATCAATCAAAATTCATCGAATAACGAGGGAATAAGGGATTTAAGAAGTAATCAGTTCCGTTAAATTTGGTTTTTCTTTTATTTAAGGTTAGATTTTCTCCATTGATCATGATCTTAGAAGATAAAATATAACATACACCTTCCATCTTAGTATTTCTTTTACTGGGACGGAGTGAGTAATATTTACAGTGTTAATAAATGTAGAGTCACTAAGTTTCCGTGGATCCTCGTAAGAGACCTAAATTTCATACTTGACCCTTTTGAAAAATTGCCGGAAACACATCCCCAAATATTATTGCCGATATTATTAACACCATAATTATTACTCGTCTGTCCCAGTAAAAAAGATACTATCATTTTTTGCATCAAGTGGAAATGTAGAGTCACTAAGCTTCATTGGATCCTCATAGGAGACCTAAATTTCATACTTGGCCCTCTTGAAAAAATTGACGGAAATAAGTCCCAAAACCCTGAATTTGCCATTATATGCAAACATTATTGACATATGTGGGCTTTTCGGCATGGGCTTTATGGTGATAATATGATGACTTGGTCTAATCATTGTTATCACAACGGGATGGTTGAACAATGGCTTGACCATGCTCTTATTAACCATGAATAGAAGTTAGCTTTTCCAGACTCTTCCCACACTCATCTGGCCCCCATTGGCTCAAACCATAGTTTCTTACTTCTTTGCTTGGATAAACCCTTTTATTGTGGTGCAAAACCCTTAAAAAATTTTGTGTATACCAGAACCAGATTAAAAAACTGGTATTATTTTTACTGATCGATAAACTCTTTTTTTTGTCTAAAAATTCTTAAACACTTTTTTCGAAAATACCTCTTGTTTAGATGTGATTAATTATGTTTGGGAGAACTTTGTCCCGGGCTCACCAGGCTTTAAATTTTGTATTAAACTTAAATTATTGAAAAATGAATTAATTAAGAAAGTGGAACAAAGAAGTCTTTGAAAATATAGGATACTACATTAAATCCCTTAGGCAATAACTAGAGGTGATTCATAACACCAAGAATAAATTGAAAAGGATTACCAGTCTTGGGAAGAACTCATTAGGGAGTTAACAAAATGGTACAACATTGAAGAAGAATTTATGAGATAAAAATTGAGAGACACCTTCATCAATCTTGGAGGCAAAAACACAGGTTTTTTCCATTGATCGGCTGCAAACCGTCTAGGGTTGATAAAATATGGAGACTGCTGGACTCGAGCAGAGCCACTCACTCAAATCCTCATGACCTTGTTGCGGTTCTAAAGACTCGATTTCAATCCATTATTAAATCCTCTTGTGTTATTAATTCGGATCTCCTGAGCACCCATGAGAATATTCTGAATTTAATCCCATCTTATGTTTCTGACAACTTAAATGATTCCCTTTTCGCAACCACCACTGATAAAGAAATCTGGGACACTCTTGCTCAAAAGCACCTTCTAATTCTCCGGGGTAGGATGGTTTCTCAGCTGGTTTTTTCTATGAAACTTGAGTTATTACGGGAAAAGACCTCTGCCTCCTTGGCCATCGGCTTTTTAATCAAAATTTCTTCCAAATGAGATAAACTAGACTTACGTGTCTCTTATTCCAAAAAAAATCCATCCTATTGAATCAGGTGATTTTCACCCGATTGGACTATGTAACACAAACTACAAGATAATTTTTAAAGTCTTAGCCAATAGGATCAAACCTTTCCTAAATCACTTCAGTTCCCTTTTCCAAGCTGCTTTCGTGCCGGGTAAAAAATTATGGATAATATACTTATCCCCAATGAACTCCTTCACTCGATGAAAATGAAAAAAAAAAAAAAAGGAAGATTGGGTTTTAAGGAATCAATATCGATATAAGTAAGGCATTTGATAGAATTAAATGGAATTTCGTTATCAAAAATTTTGGGGAAAAATGGGGTTTTCTGACCACTGGTGTGCCCTGATATATCAATGCCTCTCAGCTACCTCAATTTTTATCCTCCTCAACGGGACGCCCGTGGAGTCCTTTTCGCCATCCAAAGGAATTAGGCAAGGATACCCTATTTCTCTCTACCTATTCATCATTTGGATGCCTTATCGCATATGATCTTAAACGCAGAGGCCTCAACAAAAATCTCATGTATCAAGTCTGCCAGAGGAATCCCTCTCAACTTTCATCTTTTTTTTTGCGGATGATTCTCATTTTTACCAAGGCCAATTTGAAAGAAAGTAGAAATGTTATCAAAATCCTTAACGATTTCAGTCTTGCCTCGGGCCATACCATCAACTTTGAAAACTCTGGTCCTTTCTACAGTCCAAAATTTCCCTAGATTATGCCATACCTTAATTCGTTCGCTGCGCGTCAAAAAAATCAATCTTAAATATCAGTACCTTGGGGCCCCCCTGTTTTTTGGTAGACAATGGGCTCCAAGTTTCTCTAATCTCGTTGTTAAATTTAAAGTATATTTCAAAGAATGAAAGAACAAATCCATATCCATAACTGGTCGCACCGTTCTGATTTCCTCCATACCGAATACCATCCCAAATTATCTGATGTTCTAATTTCCTTTGTCAACCTCTATCACTAATTAATCATCTGACCCAAAACACCAGGGAATTCTGGTGGGGTAAAGAGGAAGGAAAAAAATAAAGGTCTCTATCAAAAAGCTTGGGAATCCATTTGTACCTAAAAAAAAGTGAGGTTTGGGCCTGAAGAAACTTAAGAAAATGAATGGGGCTTTATTGGCTAAACTAGCCTGCGGACTTGTAGATGACCCTGAGGCCTTATTGGCTCCCATCATTCGATCCAAGTATTGTAAACATCATCATCATCACAAGCTAGGACCAAATAAACAAGAAGGTTCTATCATCTATGGGCGGGGGGGCGCGGCCGGGCCGCCCCGGAGGGGAATTTAAAAAGGTCTTCAAAATATTAAAGATCTAATTTTCTGGGATATGGGCGATGGTTTTGACAACAACATCTAGGATGACCATTAGGTTCCAACTTTTAGAACTACTATCACCCCTCCTTCGGAGATATAAAAAATCCAATTCACTCTTGTAGGCCAGTTAATTGATTTAAGACACAAGTCTCGGGATACCAATCTCCTTCCTGAACTTTTTCGAGTAACATTGTCAGTCTCATCTCTAGGATTTTGATCAATTTCGATTGTTCGGACAATATCAAATGGTACCTCACTAAAAATGGAAAATTCTCTACTCGTACTTTCTATATATATCTATGAACCCTCAACCCATCTAACCCCACCCAAATCGTGGTTTAAAAAGAATTTGGAACTTAAACGTCATCTCTAGGATAAATTTTTTTGTCTGGAAATGTTTTTCTAATATTCTCTCAGTTAGATTAGTTCTAAGCTCTATAATTCACTTAGACACCTCCTTATGCCCTCTATGCAACCAACAAGATGAATCTCTAATACATATTCTTAGAAACTTCCATTATGTGAGAGTTGTTTGGTTGGTCTAGATACCGGAACACAAAACCTAGATTATGCCTTGATAGGGTCGTGGTTTATGTCATAGTTATAAAATTCGGAAGATTGGGAGGACAATCACCACCAGTGGGTGGAGGTATGCGCTATAGTTTCTTGGCACATTTAGAAGGATAAATGTAAACAGGTTTTTAAAAATGAGGAACAACATCCAACCACTACCATTCTGCTTATCAAACAAGACTTATATGTTTTCTCGGTTGCTTATGCAAAACAGGGAAGCCAGGTTACTAATCATGGAAGAAAGGAATATACCAAGAGAAGGATATTAGGTGGCTCAGACGGGCAAGGGAGACAAACAATATTAACTATAATGCATCTTTTACTGATTCTACTTCTTATGCAGGGTTGAGTCTAATTTGTCGTGACTACACAAGTTCGATTAGGGGAAGAAAATATTATTGTCACCAGCTTCTAGTCTACATACCAGAGGAAGCAAAGAGCCAGGCTGCGCTCTTAGCAGTAAAGTGGCCAAATGATAATAACGTCACAAAGCTGGATCTAGACGGAGACAATATCACGGTAGTATATTATCTAGCAGGCAAGAAGGTCGAAGCCGAATGGTGGTGTCAAACTATCCTAAATGAAGTTCTTTTTATTGCTCGGGAATTGGATTGCTTCCATAGCATCCACATCGGAAGATAAAGAAACAAAATGGCTTACAAGATGGCAAAACATATGCGGATTTCAGGACCAAGTAGTTTTAATTTTGTTAACTTCCGATTTTATGTTTTCAATTTCGCACTAAAAGACTTAATCGTTATAGATGCTGATGTAACTCCAATTTAATTCCTTTTAATGTGAAGTATGGTTTATTAGAAGAAGAAGAAAAAAAAAACATACTGTGGTCAAGTTAGGCATGATAAAACGTAACCAAGATGTATCCTCATATAAGATAAATTTGACGACAGATGTTAGTTATCTTTTATAAATGGTGATTGCGATCGAGAGGAGGAAAATGACAAACATAAAAACCAAAACTTTGAAGAAAAAACAAACAAATATTTATATTTATGTTTGTACACGTTGTATAAATTAGTAAAACAAACTTTCTAACAAGGGGGTAGTCAAATGAGAATTTTGTGGATTTTCAGAGATTTTTTATTTGAGAGACTCTCGGAGATTCTCTAGAAATCTAGAGATTTCAAGTGATTTTACGGAAGTGTTTTGGAGAGTCTTTGTGATTTACAGAAACTAAATAGTGGATTTTTAGGGAGTTTTTGTGATTTATAGAGACAATAAATGTGATCATAGTGGGTGTATTTTAATTATTTATTTAAAGAAAAAAATCAATTGGGGGAGCAATCCAAGAAACAACGTAGGAATTGTTGATAGCCCATGTGAGACTATTATCCAAGATATACAACCTAGTTCTAATCACTATATATAATCACTTGGTGGACCAGTTTGTCCGTTCTTCTTCATCGTGGCACATTCTACTAAGACTACTGAAAATAATACAATATATATTGTTCATGCATGTGTTCGTATAAAATAACTCAAATTCCATGATCACCAGAAAATTTCACATGGTACTTAACAACCCAAATTTAATTAAAAATCCACGCATTTTAGATTCCTTAAGAAAAATTATGTTTTTTTTTCTAATAACTCGTCTTATATATAATTAAGCCAGTTATAGGTAATATATTATGGATGATTAGTATGTTAATATAGTTGCAAAAAATAGTTTATTTAAGGAAAATACAACATAGGTACTTGTAAAAAAATAAATAAATCAACATTAGTTTTAAAGTCTCCCAAAATATCACATATTTTGGAGAGACTTTTATCATGCCTATTTTTGCATAAAAGTCTTTGAAGTCTCTCAAAATTACAAATTCATGACCTTCAAGTTGATAACCAATAACATGAGCATTTAAAGGACTTTCTAGAAGTCCTTAACCAATAACAAAGCGTTTTTGAGAATTTCAGAACTTAAATAAAGTCTTTATTCACTAATAAGGGTGTTTAAAAAACTCTTTAAAAATCTCTAACGACTAATTTTAAGATCTCTTTAAAACTCCCTATAATTCTTAATCCACTAGCCCCTATAAATATATTAAGTTTTCAAAATCCCAACTAGTGATTTGAAAAGAATAAAAATAAAAATTATTTAATTTATTTTTATATATAAAGAACGGTAACGTATCCCTCTATTCCAAATCATATTTATTTGGATTAATTATTGGTGAAGTTGAAAGTGTTTTGCCCGACTAGTAATACGTGGCGGCAAAAGGATTTACCCCCCATTGTATGCACTACATTGCATGCTGCAAGCCTTGATTCTCTTTTAACAATGAAGATGCTTCGTAGAGATGGTATTCCACTGACAAATGCTAATTGCAAGTTTTGTAACGCGGGGGAGAAAAGGATGGAATATTATGTTTTCATTTTAATTTGACTTGGTTGATTTTGAGCTTTTTCTTTATCGGTATTGAAGGTAAAATGGGTGTTTTGTAACTCTAATCAGAATAATTTTTAAGCTTGGATCGAGGCAGAACAAACTGAGGCGCTATAACAAGGATCTTTGGAGAATTTTAACTTTTGTCAATATGTTGGACCACTTGGACAAAGCGAGACAAGATTGTTTACGACAGAAGAACTAAAACTAGGGAGAAACTCATTCAAGGTATAAAGGTTACCATTATCTTATGGTGTTCTAATTTAGATATTTTTAATAATGTTTTAACTAGTCATCTTCTTTATAGTTAAACTTTTTTCATTAGACTCTGGGTTTGGGCGTGTAATTATTTATAAAGTATTAATTGTTTCTAAAAATAAATAAATATTTGCGTTAAATTGTACTAAAATTATGAATCTTGGACCTCCACATCCTTGAAGAGAAGAGAATGAAAAACCTAATTGTTTGGGAAGTAACGTTAATTTTCACTCTCTTTTTATTCTTTTTCTTTTTCCTTACCATATGATACCTTCCATTTAATTTTTCTTATTAAAACAATTTACTCTAGTTAAATCTATCTCCAATGAGTAAGATAGATAAAAGTGATCACAATATATACCATCAATTTTTTTATTAGGAGTTATCATGTAAATTTATAAGTAATAGACAACCTATTTTCTATTGGTAAAAAATTGATTCAAATCTATTTGGTTGCGGAATACTGATTTAGATAAATCCAGAAATATTTCTTGTAGCTCAAATGTTTTTAACCGGAAATCTTTTATTAATGATAGGACCTTTATAATTTGGTTGGTTTTCTTTTTGCTTTTTAATAATTTTTAACCTTTTTTTTTAACAAGTAAAAAATAAAATAAAAATAGTTCAACATACATAAAATGTTTGTTCAATGTGTATGGAAGCGCAAAACATAAACCTCACAAAAACAAAAGAAATGGAATTAGTAAAACTAGGGGCTTCATTACAAATTTAAAATATCTTTATATGAGTTCCAGTTTTGTCCATCTCTCATATCTTCCAAAATATTTGAATAAATCAATACCCAAAATTAATAAGAGAGAATACCAATATTAGTGGGGTGATATCAATTAATATAAACAAAATAAATCTAACCACTGGATCTATGGATTGTATCCTTTTAAAACATCGGCATCCCCTTTATCAATACCAAAATAATTTTGTTAACCTCGATAGCAATTGAGAATCATTCCCTTTTGTGTCAAAAATTAAAAGTCATACCCTTTTATGTCAAAAGGTCAACTATGTAGATGGAAATTAATTGACTCAAAATCAACTCAAGCTAACTAAATATAGCTAATAGATAAAATACCCCTACAATGTCAGGCCAAACTATGTCAAGTCTCTTCCTGGGTTGTGATATCTTGAATAGAAAGATTAAATTTAGATACCCGGGGTTGTCCAAGTCCATCAATCACGTTCCTTATATATCTAAGTCGGTGCCTACTTTTGAAAATTTCTTTTTGTGCTATCTTTGTGGAAATGTCTAAAGATGTCATACTCACCTAGAAGTATGTCCTAGATTTACCACTGATGAATTCTTTTGAAAATAATAGATCTAAATGAAAACCTTGTATTAAAATGAGTACTTGATATATCTTGGGAAAAAAATTATAGGCCAAATTTATGACTAGTGATACAAGTGTTTTGACTAATGTTGAGGATTATTCTTGTACAGACAAAGTTATGGTGGGTGATGGTAAATTAATTTCTCTTAAAGGCTTAAATACTTTAATTCCTACAAATAGTTCTAGTACTTTTTTTCTTGCTGATGTTTTACATGTTCCTCATATTAAATATAACATATTCCCTATAGCAAAGTTTACTCATGACAACCGGTGTTCATTTGAATTTTTTCCATGGGGTTATGAAATCAAGAGTCTTCACAATAAACAACCTTTAGTTAGAGGTTACATGGATCAGAACTTATATCCTCTTCAGTCTTCAGCTCTCTGCAACTCTTCTTCTCAACTTGCTCTTTCTTCTGTCTTGACTTCATCAACATTATGGCATCAAAGGTTGGGACATACTGCTCCTAAAATTGTTCAGAAACTTGTTTCAGTTGCTGCCATCAAGCTTTCCACTAAGAAGTTTGAGTCTGTATGTTCATCTTGTCATCTTGGTAAAAGCACATGCAAACCTTTTTCTCCTTCTAGTTCTATTGCTTGTAAACCATTGGCTCTAGTTCATTGTGACATTTGGGGACCTAGTCCTGTCTTGTCTCATTTAGGATTCAAATATTACATCTTATTTGTAGATGACTACAGTAAGTTTAATTGGATTTATCTAATAAAACTTAGAACTGATAGTCTTGTTTGTTTCACTTTGTTTAAAACTTCAATAGGAAATCTTTTAGACTGCAAAATCAAAGAGTTTCGGTGTGATGAAGCTTTGGAATTAGTTAAGGGACCTTTTAGAGTTTTTCAGGATTCCTCTGCATTAGTGTCATAATTTCTACAATACAAAATTCCTCATGAAGTTTTGTTCTCAGTACAACGTGATTATTCCTTTCTCAAAGTATTTGGGTGTTTGTGTTTTTCCAATACTTATGTTACAAGACATGATAAGCTAAGTCCCAAATCTGAATCTTGTGTGTTCCTTGGTCATAGTCCACACCATAAGGGTTATAGATGCTATAATCCATCTACTTCAAGGGTCTACACTACTGTTCATGTTGTCTTCAATGAAATGGTTTTTTCATTTGCTCCAAAGTCACCTATATCTCCAGATGATGCTTCAACTACTTATGAAACCATTTCTTATGATGATACTTCTTTGTCAGTGGCACAACATTTGGCTACTGTTGTTTACTCATCTGCAGGGGAGGTAATTTCTGATCTTACTCTTAACCTGTTTGTGCTTCTACTATGCATATTAGATCAAAATTAGGAATGGTTAAGAAAAATTGTTAGACCCTTCTTATGTTGCCTTATCTAGTTCACTTCAGCTGCATACTACTCAGGCCTTTACATATCACCGTATTCATGTAGCTTGCACAACTCTAACTTCTAATTTGGATGAACCTAAAAATTTTAAGAGTGCTGCTAGGGATCCTAGATGGGTAACAACTATACAAATTTAATAAGAAGCGTTGTACAATAATAACACATGGGAATTAGTTCATTATTCTCCAGGAATGAATCCTTTAGGCTGTAAATGGGTCTACAAGACTAAGTTGAAATTTGATGGTACTCTGGAAAGGTTTAAAGCCATAATTTTGTCCAAGGTCTATTATCAACTTAATGGTATTGATTTTGATGAAATCTTTAGCCATGTGTTCAATGCCATTACTATCAGATGTATTTTAAGCTTGGTTGTGAGTCATAAGTGGGCTACGAAATAATTGGATGTTTCCAATCCCTTCTTGCATGGGAATTTAGCTGAGGATGTTTATATAGAATAGCCTCCTGGCTTTGTCTCTTATGATCATCCTTCTCATGTTTGTCATCTCAAGATATCCTTGTATGGTCTTAAACAAGCTCCAAGAGATTGGTTGACAGGTTCATTGTATATTTGACTTCTCATGGGTTTGTTAAGTCAGACGTAGATAACTCTATGTTTCATTTTACTAAGGGAGCAAAGAGGATGATCTTACTGGTTTATGTGGATGATATCATCCTTGTTGGTACTTCTGTGTTCTTCTTACCTCTTTCATTACTACTATGAAATCTGAGTTTGCTATGAAGGACTTGGGACCCCTAAGTTATTTTCTTGGAATGGAAGCAGTGTCTACTTCTACTAACCTACTTCTTACACAGAATAAATATTCACTTGAGTTTCTTAAGAAGCATGATATGTTTCATTGTAAACCTTGTAAAACTCATGTTGCTCAAGGTAGGAGAGCTTCTATTCATGATGGATCTAAGCTTGACAATGTTGTTAGTTACAGAACTTTAATGGGTGGATTGTAGTATCTCACTCTTAACAGTTCGGATATACGTTTTGATGTGAATTATGTTTCACAGTTTATGCATAGTCCCACAGATTTCCATTTACAACTTGTTAAGAGAATTCTTAGCTATTTGAAATGCTCTCTGGGTTCGGGTATTTACTATTGGCATTGGTCATTGTTCTTCCATTTGTGCTTATTCTGATAGTGATTGGGCTGGCTGCCCAGATACTCGAAAATCAACCGCTGGGTATTGTGTTTATTTAGGGGATAATCTTGTGTCTTGGTCTTCCAAGAAATAACCCACCATCTCCCATTCTTCTACTGAGGCAGAGTATAAAGCTCTTCCAGTTGCTTCTTCTGAGATCTTCTGGATTTCTATCTTTTGCAGGAATTGGGCATGCCTCTTCTTACTCCTTGTAAACTTTACTGTGATAATTTGGGTGCTCGTAGTCTTGCTTCTAATTTTGTTTATCATCTCAGACTAAGCACATTGAAATAGACTATCACATTATTCGTGGGCTTGTGTCAAATGCTTTTCTACATGTTGATTTTTTTCCTTCTCAAGACCAAGTTGCTGACTTTTTTACCAAGGGTCTTGCCAAGTGGTTATTTTTCAGAAGGGCAAATTGATGCACTATAAAAGTGATCAATTTGAGGGGAAGTGTTAGCACATGTATCATGTGGTCCTTACCAATGTTGTACTGACAGTTGTATAACTGTCATTTTCTGTTAGTTATTTAGCGTATGTTAATCTCTCCACCGCCTCTATTATTTTGTTTCTATGTAAAGCTTTTATATAGCTAGTACAATCCTATAAATTTCTTTAATCTGAAATACAAAACAACTCTTCCCTAGTTCAAAGCATTTTCGAAATAGCCCCTTAATAAATCATCAACTCATGCAGACGTTTCAGAAATAGAGTAAAAGAGTGTAAATCTACTCTACTCTATGGACGAGTAGAAACTAACAAAGGTTCAATTTGCCCTACTCTTTTATCCAAATTCTGTTCCACTAACTATATTCTTTAATTCTAAAACTTGTTTGTCACTTTAACCCTGTTACTTTTTACGGTTCACTAAATACTGTTGGAGAAAAATAAACTTTAAAATGTATTTTGGTCTTGGAGGGAATAGACCTTAGGACCTAGAAGTCACTAAGGGACACTAGCTCATTTTTCACTATTGTGAATGAAGAACCTTTAGTCCCACATTGGAGAGACTAGAGATGAGTCCTCTCTTTATTACCACAAAAATTGCAACTAAGGGATAGCCCTTAGGGTTTAGAAGCTTTTGTGGTTGGAGGACGACTAAGGCAATGGGCTAGTTAGAACAAACATACTTTTCACACATGTGCGATACTTCGCACCGAAGCACGCACGCTTATGGTTGCGACTTGCGGCTTGCGAGCTTGCGGGCTTTGCGGATGTGGTTGTGGGTGCGGGTGTGACCGTGGCAAAGGCTACGGGACTGAGTGTGTGTTGCGGGCGTGACTGAGGCTGCGGACCAACCAAGACTTACATTTTTTGAATTAAATTTTGTTTTAAATGTGGGGGCGTCTGACCCGGCTAGAATTAAGTTGTTATAAAGAGAGAATATTTTCTGATCGTTTTATTACCGTTTTATATTAAATTTCGCACTTAAAATTTTGACTAATACAAAATTTATTCTCACTCAATACTGTACGGATTTCACTATTCTTTTGGCTATAAAAGAAAAACGAGTGTTTCATTTCAACTCACTCCAGAGCAGGTTACTATCCCTAGCTCTTTTCCTCTCTTTTCGTTTTGTTTTGCGCAATTGTGTGTTTATTTCCCTTATATTATCTTGATGTTAAGTTCTTGAGGGTGATTAGTATTGTGCTTATATTAATCATAACAGGCAGTTCTATCCTCGAAACATCCCCTATGTTGGGGTATAGTATCTCTCATTATTGAGGAGTACCCGAGGACTATTGTGTTAAAGACAATTTTTTGAGTAGGTGGCTCTGTCCTTGTGTGTGCATCAACATCAGAGTGTATATAATTTCAGTGACTTTCTAACGTTAACGATTTTCTCTGTTTAATGTTATTTCCATTGTTGCAGATCCAACAATCTTAACACAATATTTATTTCTTCTGTTTCAATGGCTAAAAGTGATGTTGACAGACCACAAAAATTAAGTGGCAAAGACTTCAAAAGATGGCAATCCAAGATGTTGTTCTTTCTGAGTTTCCACATGTTGGATGATTAGTTTTGAAACCTTTTGATGAAACTTTTAACGATCCGGGTAATGAAAGAGAATATGAATGTTGGGGAAGACAGAACTATATGGCTAAAAATCACATTCTGAACTATCTAGAAGATGCTTTGTATGATTTCTATAATGCAAAAGAAAACTTTTCTGCATTTGACTTATGGGCTTCCTTAGAAGCAAAATATGAAGCGGAAACTACTGTAGTAAGAAGTTTTTAGTTGCCCGGTTCCTGGAGTAAAAAATGACAAATCTGTGGTTGACCAATTTCTTGAACTTCAGCGCATTATCAATGAAATTATTGTTGAAGGTATGGTCATAGATGAAACGTTTCAAGTGTTTGTGGTGATTGAGAAATTACCTTCTTCTTGGTCTGAATACAAACGAAGACTGAGACATGAAACTGGTGAAGTCAGTATGGTTGAATTGGGTAAGAAGATACAAGTGGAAGAATTGATATGCTCCAAAGACAAGAATGTATCTTCCGCAAGGGACATGTCCAACAAGGCTCATGTGATTGAACACAAGACTGAAAAGGGTGACCGCAGCAACCGCAAGCCTGGTCCGCACAAAAAAGGTACTTTCCCGAAACCCAAATCTGGCATTGGTAAAATTAAAGGTGTTTGTTATGTTTGCGGAATTTCTGGCCATATGGCAATGCATTATAGAAAACGTAAGGATTTTAATAACAAGAAAAACAATGCTAAGTTGGTTGAAAGCAACAAGAGCGAGTTTTCTGGCACGGTGTCTGAAGTCAATTTGGTAACCAATGTGAGAGACTGGTGGGTAGACTCTGGTGCTACCAAGCATGTCTGTGGAAAGAGAGATATGTTCACCTCCTATCAGAAGGTAGGGGAAGGGGAGAAACTCTACATGGGTAACTCGTCCGCAGCACAGGTTGCGGGAAAAGACAAAGTTGGGCTGAAGCTCACTTTTGGCAAAACTCTCACATTGAATGAAGTTTTTCATGTTCCGGACATCTGCAAAAATCTTGTATCTTGTGGTGTACTAGATGATAAGGGTTTCAAACTAGTTTTTGAGTCTGGGAAAGTTATTGTCACTAAGGGTAAGGACTATGTAGGAAAGGGTTATAATACTGAGGGTCTATATAAACTGAATGTAACCTTTGTTGAAATGAATAAAATTGATTCTTCCTATGTTTGTGTGTCATTGAATGTTTGGCATGGTAGACTTGGTCATGTAAACTATAAATCAATGAATAAACTGGCTAGCATAGGCTGCATACCCAAATTTACTTTGGAAAATGAACATAAATGTGAAATATGCGTAGAATCAACATATGCTAAAAAATCTTATAAGAAAAATATTCAGAGAAATTCTAAACCCTTAGAATTAATTCATTCAGACCTAGTTGACATGAAATCAGTTCAAACTAGAGGTGGTAAAAAATGGTTTGTCACATTTATAGATGACTGTACGAGGTACTGTCACATATATTTACTTAAAGGTAAGGATGATGCCTTAGAAGCCTTTAAGATATATAAACTAGAAGTTGAAAACCAAATGAGTGCTACCATCAAAACTGTTAGGTCTGACTGTGGTGGTGAGTATATAATTCCTATATGATATTTTTGCATAGAACACGGCATTATACATGAAGTAACCCCTCCTTATTCACCACAATCTAATGGTGTGGCTGAACGGAAAAACTGACCCTTAAGGAGATGATGAATGCCATGTTAATTAGTTCATGACTACCTGCAAACTTGTGGGGGGAGGCCGTCCTCTCATCTTGCTATGTCTTGAACAAAATACCCTTCAAAGGATCAGACAAAACTCCATATGAGTTATGGAAAGGTAGACAACCTTCTTATGCATACTTTAAAGTGTGGGGGTGTTTGGCTAAGGTGTCCATTCCTCCACCTAAGAGAACCAAGATAGGGCCCAAAACTGTTGACTGTGTCTTCATAGGGTATCCTGATCATACTACTGCATATAGATTTATGGTTGTGAGTTCTGAAATATCTGAAATTGGTATGAATACTATTATGGAATCTAGGAATGATGTGTTCTTTGAAAATATTTTTCCTTTGAAATCTGAATCTCGCATGATTTGTGTTGATCCCCTAGATGTCCCTTCTACTAGTCAGACATTACCTGTAGAGGAAGATGAATTTGAGCCTAGAAGAGGTAAAAGACTTAGAACAGAAAAATCTTTTGGGCCAGACTTCATAACACGCCTAGCTGAGACTGATCCACAGACTTATAGAGAAGCCATGACTTCTTCTGAAGCTCCATGGTGGAAAGAAGATACCATTAGTGAAATAGATTCCATTATACAGAATGATACTTGGGAGATTGTATATTTACCTTTAAGGTGTAAACCCATAGGTTGTAAATGGATCTTCAAAAGGGAACGTAAGGTAGATGGAACTGTGGAAAAATACAAAGCTATATTAGTAGCTAAAGGATATAAACAGATAGAAGGTGTAGATTTCTTTGATACTTATTCACCTGTTACGAGAATTACTTCCATTAGGATGTTAATTGCTATTGCTGATATTCATAACTTAGAGATACATCAAATGGATGTAAAAACAGCTTTTCTAAATGGTGAATTAGATGAAGAAATTTATATGGACCAACCTGAGGGATTTGTAGTGAAAGGTTGTGAAAACAAAGTTTGTAAACTAAGAAAATATTTGTATGGTTTGAAACAAGCACCTAAACAGTGGCATGAAAAATTTGATCATGTAATGATTTCTAGTGGTTTTAAAATTAATGAATCTGACAAGTGTGTTTATACTAAACTTGTGAATGATGCCTGCGTGATTGTATGCTTGTATGTTGATGATATGCTTATACTTGGTATAAAAATGGATGTAATTAATTCCACAAAGAGCATGCTAAATGAGAACTTGACATGAAAGACTTAGGCCCCGCTGATGTGATCTTAGGGATGAAGATTAGAAGAAATTCTAATGGATATAGTCTTAGTCAATCTCATTATGTCGAATCTGTGCTTAGAAAATATAACCAGTTTGATTGTAAACCTGCTTGTACTCCTTATGATCCTTGTTGTAGACTCAAAAAGAATAAGGGTAACGGAGTTTCACAACTTGAATATTCACGTGTTATAGGAAGTCTGATGTATTTAATGAACTGTACGAGGCCAGACATTGCTTATGCTGTGAGTAGGTTGAGTAGGTTGAGTAGGTATACATGTAATCCGGGACAAGAGCATTGGGATGCATTTTTTAGAGTGTTAAGGTACTTAAAGTACACTTTGAACTTTTGTATAAGTTATGAGAGATACCATGCGGTCCTAGAAGGATTTCGTGACGCAAAATGGATAACGGACTCAGAGGAGTCTAAGTCTACGAGTGGATATGTTTTCACTCTAGCTTGCGGGTCTGTATCTTGGAAGAGTTCCAAAAAGACATGTATAGCTCGATCCACTATGGAATCAGAGTTTATTGCGTGAGATAAAGAAGGAGAGGAAGCCGCTTGGCTAAGATGCTTTTTATAAGACATTCCTCTTTGGCATAGGCCTGTGCCAGCTATATCTATACATTGTGATAGTCAAGATGCAATAGATAATGCTAAAAAAAACAACTATAATGGGAAGTCTATACACATTCGTAGAAGACACAATTCCCTAAACAACTAATCTCAACTGGTGTTATTTCTGTTGACTTTGTGAGGTCTAAGGAGAATATCGCGTACCCTTTGACGAAAGGTTTATCCAAGGAGATAGTTAGTAATGCATCGAGGGGGATGGGGCTTAATCTCATCAAATAAAATTATCATGAAGGATACTCAACCTTGCTGACTGGAGATCCCAAGATCAAGGTTTCGAATGAGACAACTAATTTATGGTGGGTTAAAGAAAACACTATCATAGTATTTCATTCTCTGTCCCTTCCCTATGGTGTAGACGTGATAGTGTGACTGCATGTGAGGATGACTTTTTATTAAGTCTTAATGAGTTCTATAGTTTTAATTTAAGATTGAAGTGGGGTGTAGCAGTAAACACTCTTGATAGAACTCACCTATCTGAATAAGGAAGTGGGCCGCTTCCTATGAGAATTGAGCTGATTCTCTAGAGCATTCTGAGGAACGGGATACGTTCAGGACGAAAATGGACACAACGGCACGAACTTAAAAGCACCTAGAGAGCTATCACGCGTGGAAGTTATTGATAAACTACACAAAACGATGGCAGTTCAAGACATCACGTTCACTTTCCATCATGTAGTTCCGGTAATTTCTCACTAAGCAAAGGTTCAAAACCTTATGGACACCTATTTCCTAAGAGGTATTTCTCGCTTTCTGATTTTTATCGGGTTTTTATTCATGTGGGGGATTGCTGGAGAAAAATGAACTTTAAAATGTATTTTGGTCTTGGTGGGAATGGACCTTAGGACCTAGAAGTCACTAAGGGACACTAGCTCATTTTTCACTATTGTGAATGAAGAACCTTTAGTCCCACATTGGAGAGACTAGAGATGAGTCTTCTCTTTATTGCCACAAAAATTTCAACTAAGCGAGGGCCCTTAGGGTTTAGAAACTTTTGTGGTTGGAGGAGGACTAAGGCAATGGACTAGTTAGAAAAAACATATTTTTCACACATGTGCGGTGCTTCGCACCGAAGCACGCACGCTTGCGGCTTGCGAGCTTGCGTACTTGCATGTTTACGAGCTTGCGGACTTTCGGCTGTGGATGCGGGTGTGACAGTGGCTAAGGTTGTGGGACTGAGTGTATGTTGCGGGCGTGGCTGAGGCTGCGGACCAACCAAGACTTTAAGTTGTTTTAAAAAGAGAATATTTTCTGACCGCTTTATTACCGTTTCAAATTAAACTTCGCACTTAAATTTTTGATTAATTACAAAATTTATTCTCACTCAATACTGTGCGGATTTCACTCTTCTTTTGGCTATAAAAGAAAAACGAGTTTTTCATTCAACTAACTCCAAAGCAGGCTATTATCCCTAGCTCTTTTCCCCTCTTCTCGCTTTGTCTTGCGCAATTGTGTGTTTATTTCTCTTCTATTATCTTGTTGTTAAGTTCTTGAGGGTGATTAGTATTATGCTTATACTAATCATAACGGGCAGTTCTATCCTGGACATATCCCCTATGTTGGGGTATAGCATCTCTCATTATTGAGGAGTACCCGAGGACTATTGTGTTAAGGACAATTTGTTGAGCAGGTGGCTCTGTCCTTATGTGTGCATCAACATCAGAGTGTATATCATTTCAATGATTTTCTAACGTTAACAATTTTTTCTGTTTAGTATTATTTTTATTGTTGCAGATCCAACAAATACTTCGAATAGGGTTACAATGGGTACACACGGTTGAACATGTTTTTCTTTTTTCTTTTATAGCTCTGATTGAGCTCGTGTCCAAATTTTAGTTTCTCCGACTAATCTTTGGTACTTTGTTACAAGACGTCAATATTTCCGTTTGTTGTGTCTTGTTTCAAACAACTGATATTGCTGTCTTTATTATGTCTTTGTTCTTTCTAAGCAAATAATTACTAAATTGAACTATTCTATGTTAATGATTACTAAATTACCAAAATTGTGCCTTTGTTTTTTTTGTTTCTAGAATCACGATGCTGCCGGTGGGTTACCAATTCCATAGGGTTGCCAATCCAGTAGATCTAGGGCGACGGTTATTTTATTTTCCATGGATTTGATAGCCCTCGTAAAATTCGGCAATCTCCTTTAGTAGCTTTGATAAAAAAAAATAAAAAAAAATGATCGAGAGCCTTGATAAAAAATACACTCGTAATATATACTAAAGCTCATGACCGAATTTGGACGATTGGTCGACTTTTCAATGATCGACCTGCAATCAAGAAAAGGAAGATTTCCGACTTCAAAAATTTGTTAACGGGGAAAAAGATGAATTCTACTACAAATCCAATGTGGTTGTGTTCAGCCAAGAGCTTTTAAGTTAACTAACAATTTAGCAGTTGGTAATCTAGGAAGTAATTTTTAGACCGTTATTTGGGGAGTAAACTGTTTAAGATGTGGACCAATGCGGTTAAAATGAGCTTAGAAAATCCGTCTTCACTTTTGCAACTGTAAAAAATATAGTGCTTGGGTTGGGATATCTGGTAATCCTTTACTAATGAAGATTAGACTAGATAATCAATTGGACATTAAAATTCTCTTGCGTAACAGAAAAATCTTTTCTTTATTTGTTTTGAAAGTGAGAACCAAGCGACTGTTAGATGGAATACAGAATATTTCACTTTGACAAGAATACAAGTTCATTCTTACAAGTTGGTAACTTGAGAAAAGAAGGGAGTCTGAAAACTCTACACTCTAGAGAGAAAAATAGAGATGATGATGGTTTTAGCTCAGAAATGGCATCAATAGTCAAAACTTGCGTGGAGCGATTTTTTGACTAAAAGGGCCTAGCTTATGAACAGAACAGAGATAGTAAAGAAAAGAACGATGAGATTAAGAAACAAACGGCTCCGATTTAACAAAAGAATGTAGGTGAAAGTAAATGTAGAGGCTTGTCAAGTCTTGTAGATGGATGGAGCAGCTGTAGTATTTTGAATATGCAGCTGAAACGGCGCCGTGTCAGAGTTAATATTCGTACGTAGTGATTAGAGAGATAGAGACTAGACACAGAACTTCGCTAATAACAAGCAAAGGAAACGTTTTTTTTTTGCCTCCCTCGCACAAACCAATCTCATCCGATTTTGTAAATAAATATAATAATATCTCGAGGTCTTAAAAAACTAAAAAAATAGTGAAGAATGACACGTAATAGGTCTTATTAAGCGTCCACCTGCATCTACTGATTTGCTATGTAGAGTAAAAAAACGCAATTCGATTAAATTGACAAATTATTTTTGTCGACTTGTACTGGGAAGACATTAGTGAGGAGAGTGTAAGGAAGGAATTCAGAAAGTGTGTACAAAGGAATTATAGGGAATTCCTGACAGAAGAATGATAAATTATATATAGGCTGACTATAATACCTATCATATCCTCTGTCTTCAAACTTCAAACCTAATATAATAATAATAATAATTATTAAATGAAAATTGGGAGAGCAGCATCGAGGACGCCGGCTTCTTTGGCGTGTGTAGCAGGAAGCACACCGGCAGCAACTAGTAACAGCGAGAGTGAGTGCCTCGAAAACTCTGCAATATTTTACGAATCGATTATTTTTTTCTTTTTTCTTAATCATAATTTATTTTTCACACGGAGAACTCGAAAGTAAAACCGAACATAAAGCCGTGCTAGGATGCATGTTATTTCTGGTGCATACCCTTCGTAGACGTTTTGGTTCTTTTTTTCTAAATAGAGAATCTGACAGGCGGAGTACGTGATTTTCATGTATAGGAACAATCGAATATTAACGCGTCAACACACCACCGTTGAACAAATGGTAATCATGGGGTGCATTTCTAACAGAATTAAATCAAACAAAACGCCGACTAAGTCTGTGAAGCCAGATTAAAAAGTATGCGCTGCTTCAATTATATTTAAGAAATCAGGTCTAGAATTGACGGCCAGGAGTTTTAATTATATGGGACGTATTAGTATAGTTGGATTGTAGATATATTCCAAAATTAGTTATTAATTTTGGAACTAAGAGATTTCCTAATATTTATATTTGTTACAAAATAATCGGTAGCAGTTTTAATTATTATAAGTTTCTATAGCAAAAGTAAATGTGATAAAATAGTTTAGTAACAATTATATTTGTTACATAAATTACAAAATTTAAATTTTGGGTAGGTCCACAGTATATGGTCCCGTCACTGGAGGGTAACTATCCGGGCCTGGGGATCCCCAAGAGTTCATACCAAACAAAGTTTGTTTAGTTTCTTCTTTATCCGGAAGCCCAGTCAAGTTCCCATTTTCCATTTCAGAGGTTATTTGAGGAATAATGTTATCAACAAGATTATCAATCGAGTTTTCAGAGCTGGTACTTATGTTCACAAGATAGTTTTTTAACAAGTTGTACGTCTAGCGATTTTTTTCTTCAATCCATATGCCAGAATATCCCTAAGAATGTGCATTGTAAATTTTTCTTATTTAAAGTTACAATGTCAAAATACTTAGTAGACGTATCATGTTCCAGAAAAAGAAATTATCCATATTGTTTTCTAGCCAATAAATGTTTTCAATTTTGTTCTAGGTATCAAGTTCATTTTCCAAGTCTTTCAACACTATTTTTGAAACTAAGTTACTAGGTTTGGCATTTTCTCTATCAATTTTCTTTAAAATCATTTATTTATTTATTTATTATTTTTTTATAACATCGTTATTCCAATGTTTAAAGTCAAAAGATAGATTAAGCAAAGTCTTTGTAATATCATTAGATGATCTTAGTTTATTAACATGCCACACATTTTCAAAAAATGTTTTGATAACTTTTATGTTTAGACCATCCTCTAAAACATTTATAAGGTTTTATTTGTTTAATCTTAATAAAACAGATTGTCGAAAGTAAAGGAAACCCAAAACAAATATTTGGAAAAGTTTAAATTTGAATGCTTAACTTGATTTATCTTTTTTTTAAAGGTCAAAAGTTTTGCATCCACAAAAGCAATGGACATTACAACCTTTGCAAATTCTTCAGGATCTTCAAAAGTGAAGAAATATAAATTTCGGTTCTGGATTCTCTTACTCTAGTTTCCACTGCAGATTCCATTTCTTCCTTAGGTTTTTTTTTTTAATTTGATCAGGTCTTAGTCTTGTATTATAGAATTCCACGTCTTTGAAAATTTTTCCAACCAACTGCATAGATTCACCATTTCTAACACATACAACAACTTTCTTAAGAAAATCTAACAACTTCATATTACCCACATCAGACAAGCCTGTTTTTTCTTCCATCAATTTAACCACTGTATCCAGTCCTTCATAAATAATTGGATCATCCATAACAAACTGAATAAAATTTAACTTAAAAGATAACGAGATACAGTTGACATAGAGGTTGATGGAAATGAATTTTAAAAACTTTTTCCTGTTAATTTTATGAAGAATATAAGAGAAGAAAATCCATTTACATGACCAATAAATAACCTTTTGGCCACTTGTTGAAGTTCTTCTGAATTTTTCATGCAATAAATTGTGCGATCTCGCAACAGGAAAATCCAAAAAAAAAAATCCATTCTGAAACTTCTCAGAGAAGTTTCAAACCTCATGATTGTAATTTTAGGTATCAACAATTTTATGCTTCCACCAGATGTAACTAGGGCAAAGAAGTAGGATAAATACCTAGTAACATTCTGAAGAAGGGATTCTGACCCAAACCACTTAAGCAGATTCTATTACCATGATATCCAGTAATTGAAAATCTAAAGAAGAGATAAAGACCTATCTTTCCCAAAAAATTCAATATGGTTAAACTGAACAACTACCATGAGAAATCACTAATTAGGATAAAATTTAAAAGAAACACGATTAAAACGAAAACCCTAAAAAATCGAGATTGGCCAGAATAAAAAGAAATTATTAATGAAACATAACAATCCCAAGTCAAAAACAAATTAACTTATCTGTAATATTCTGACAGATTTCAGAGCAGAATTGTAGATCTCAAATCCTTTAAATTGAACAAAAACCGGTTATTAATTTTTGACTCATATATCGCCGATTCACAAATCATCTCTCTCCAACTCGATATCCTATAATTTAAATTATACGGTAATACAACCTAAGTGTAGCATACCATTTTGGTATACAAAAGAAAAAATCACAATGGGAACAATATTATACATAACACACCGAGTTTAAAACTCATCTTGATGAGTATACGCGGTATTTAAAACTTTTCACAGGGTTGGGAGGTGTTTCTAATGCTAGGATGAGTTTCAATCTTCACCTAAAAACATCAGTTTAGATAGCGCCCAGCTTTAGACACCGTATTCTATCTCAAATGGTAAACCTAAATGGTATATATACCATGTGGGTTAAAGTTATAAGGTATATTTGGCCTTTTTGCATATAGTTGCCAACACTTGTATGGTATAAATATAATTTTATCATAAGTATTGTACAATTAACATCCAATAAATTATTGGTTTTCGAATTTTGATTCTATTAAATTAGCAAAGTGTTTAATTATCGATAAAATTAATAATATTTTAGAATATTGTAATATTCTAATTTTAAATTTTATTTTAAAAATAAAATAAAATATTTAAGTTAAACTTAAAAGAATATTTTCTAGTACAATATATTTAATTTTTAAGATAAATGTATAGAGGATGATAGTTGCGTTGTAGAGCCGGTTTCTCGTAAAGAAACAATCTTATCAATAGTAATACTAAATGATTTTATTTTACAAAATGAGAAAAACACTCCATTACTTTTTAATGGATTTTAAAAAAAAAATAGAGATAAAGTTTTGTATTGTATATATGTAAACACGAAACAAACAACTTTTGATTCCTGTATTAATAAGGTATCACAATGTAATGATATTATAAGATTATTATATGTTAGTTGGTCCATGTTAGAAACTTATAATTTTTAAATTTAGGAAGGTTGTTAATTTAGCACACAAGTACAAGTTGGGACTGCCAAGAAAAATAGTTTAATAAAATTATAGTTATAAACCTAAAAGTTTAATTACTAAGATGCTCTTGTATTTAAGGTTAGGATTTGCATATCTTGGGCACCAAGTCTCTAATCCCCATAAATAGAGACATAAACTCTTGTATTCTACACACATCTAATGAGAATTCTCTTTACTTTTCTCCCTTTACTTTGTGTCTTCTTTTCCTCTTTCTCTATTTCATAACAATTATTAATTTATTACGGATAATTAATTTATCAAAAGTTTACTATTAATGTTCAATTGGGGGATACTCACGGTTATATGCGACTGGATTTTGGCTAAGAGGGTATTTTTTATTGATAAAATATCCATACTGCCCTTTACACTAATAAAAAAACTAATAAACATAAATTTGGTATCCCCCTTTATTTCACCAATTTAATTGAAAGATAAATTGCATGCAATTACAAATCAAGAAGAGGAAGAGAACATTGACGATCAACCACTCAATCAAATGACTCCGATTAGAAGGTGATTGATTCCAACTAATTTAAGTAGTGTGATGATTGAGTTTTTTAGGTTTTATATTAAAAATTATACCAAAATTAGGGTTACAGCGTCACAGTCGGCACTGGTCTAAGTTTGAATGCAATACCGACTGTTATTGTCGGTATCATTTTATGGATGAACGCAATACCGACTAATTAATTTTTTAGGTTTTATGTTAAAAATTATATCAAAATTAGAGTTACAACATCACAGTCGGCACTGGTCTAAGTTTGAATGAAATACCGACTATTATTGTCGGCATCATTTTGTGGATGAACGCAATACCGACTATTTTAGTCGGTATTGTTTGTTGGTTGAATTCAATGCCAACTGTGACTCTGTAAATACAAAAATTAAGTCACAATTAGGGTTTAATTTGGGGTTTTTTCATGGATGAAAGTTTGATTCTCTACAAAAAACATTACAATTGGGAGTCATTAAAATCAATGTAAGCACCTTCTATTTGGTGAGATGAGGATTTCCCAACATCAAATTCATCAGTGGAATCTCTCATATCAATCAAATCTTCCAAAATCCTTCTTCTTCTATAACTAACACTAAAAAAGATAAAATATAAATATAAAATTAATCTTAACACGTTTGGAGGATACTCAAAGGTAATTCAGCCATTATTAAAATTATTTGGATAATGAGTTTTTCAAATTATTTTATTATATTTTATTTATTTTTTAAAATATCCTTCAATTTATGATAGTATCCCAAAATATAGATTCTAAATAATTTGATAAAGAGATTAAATCTCTAAAGATTTTAGCCTGCGAGTTCTCCTTTTCCTTTTAGGCTTTAAATAATTTTGTAGAAAAATACGTTTGAAAATATTACTGGGAATAAAGAATTTTTCGTTTTTCATGTAGGTTTTCAGAGATGTGCATGGGGATAAATCGGTGGCAACATCAAACTGTAGGAGAGAGACAACTTGATACCTTCTCAATGTATCTTTTTGACTGGATAGAACGAGATATGAGAAAAATATTAGATCCCTTTTCATTGCCATTGACTAAAGAAATATATCCACAAAGCATTTATGAGATCTAAGGATCTAGATCCCTCGTGTTAGTTGCATGTGCCACTCTAATGAATCAATATATTATTATGGATGCATTTTAGAAAGAAAGACCTAAAGAAAAATGAAATGGATGAGGACACAGAAAGGTAGTCATTTCTTTAGTTTTGATGTTTAAAATATTTCAGTTTAAGTCAAAGATCCCGACACCATAACTTATGATCATATGAATATCATTACTTGCATATTATATCAAGCACATTTTCCATTATATTTTAGTGTTATTTCTACGTATATGGGGACACATTATCTTCGCCCAAAGGAGGGTTTTGATTCAAGGCGAGAATATTTGACAACTTCTAAGTCCTAATTGTTTTATTTTCACTCAACAATGGGGCTCATGAATTATTATTATCAAATTAGAGTAGCACATGTGCTTTCTACTGTTCATACAAGACTTTTATCTTTTCTGTGTTTTTTTTTTTCCTGAAAACAACACTCATCTTTTTTGCTTTTCAAAATTGGAACAGGATTTCGGTGAATGGAATTTTCATTGAATACTATGTACTCACCAATTTTTTTATGTATGATATATTTTCTAATGCTGCAATCAGTGATGATATATTTTCCTTTTTTTAACTCTGTAGTAGTAGTCATAATGCTGGTCAATCCTCAGCTGCAGAGCTGCCAGGGATCACAATGGATTCATTACTGCTGGCACTTAAATCTCATTTCAAGCAGTTCCCTTGGGTTCTGGAGCAAAAGGTTTTCTACAGGCACTGAAGTTACTAGCACCCAGCAATGTAAAGATTTCCAAGGCTGAATCAACCACTATCCCTTGAGAATAATCAGAATAGTTAAAGAATTAAAACATGCAACTAGTGGCATCGATTCAGTTACATACATGTTTGTGAAGAGAAGAGCGAATGAAGTAGCTCATGAACTCGCTTCCTACACAATTAAGCATGATGTCCAATACTGGTAGACATCTTCCGAGCCCCTTCTGCTATTGCTGCTATTTTAACTTCTAAGGGTGTCATTTCTTAGTTGTAATTTTTCCCGAAAACGCAACTCATGGCCCAAACACGACATTCAGTCATTGGTTGACATCGACTTATTTTGAAATTTGGAGTATTACTTTTCCGTAGGGGTCTCACTCATCATTCCCTAGACTCCACTCTAGGTTTAGCGAATGTCTTTGGAGGGGTCTGTGCTTTGAAATTCCTCATTCGCTTAACATAGTAGGCAGGATCACTTTTTAATAGGGAGACCCTTTTTTCTTTCTTCTATTGCTGTTTTATTTTATTTCAGATTTTGTGGGCTTTTTAAATGAGCTCTACATATCTTTTCAAGCAAACAGCATTACTGGCTGATTTGCTAGCTTGGATCAACAGACGGATAAACAGTCAACAACATTCGAAATTTATGACTTTAGCTAGTGACTGGACATTCCAGAAAAATGAGATTAAGCATGAAAGGGAAAGATTAGGTAAGTAGGTGAGCTGCCAGAAGTGACCTTATGTATTCCAGCACTGTCCATGCGATTGAACCTGCGGTTGAATAAGTTTACCTACAATCACCTGATTGCATGACTGCAGATCAGCCGTCTGGAAGCAAATCACTGGATGCGGTAACTATCACTATAGAGAGTCTGAGACCACTATCTAATCACATGATGCAGTAACTGACGTGCACATGCCATGTTAACTTCGCTGGAGCTAACTGCACTAAGAAATACTTGGTACATGATTCAATTTCCCCTATTTATGTTAGACTTTTCTACTCTGTGAATAGCATATGAAAATTGGCTGTAAAGATAAGACATCCAATAGATCAAAAAAAGAAAAGAAGAAAACCCAAGACATTCACAATTGGCAACTGAAACAGCACGGCAAGGTTCCAGGTAAGGAACTCTGAAGCCCAGTTCAGCTAACCAAATCAATCAAAGAAGCAATACACGTTGTTCGGATAACAAATTTTAAACATCACATGATTCTCGGTAGAAGCTTGTTATTTAAGAAAACTGGTTCCAGAACATGATATTCCTGACTAATGAGTTTACTTATTCGACCTGATGAAACTAAATAGTCTGAAGTCAAATGATAAACATAAGAACATTGTCATTGCACGAATACTAACAGCTTCCAACCTTTTGGTAACAAATAAACACACGAGGATCTATCCAATTTCAGCGGCAGTAATATCGCAGGTTTCCTGTTAAGAATAGGAACTACTTTATTAGCGATGCAGAAATCACTGGAGAGTGACAAAACTAGAATAAACATCGATCTGCATAATAGAAAAATGGTTATCATTATATGCATGTCAGATGTATGTTAAAACTACACTAGAATCCATCACTTAGCCAGCCACAGTTTGTTAATTACATAACATATATTAGAAAAGCTTTTCAACTTTTAGAAACTCTTCCCTCGGAAAAAAAAGAATAACCCGCGAAGCTCACAACTTTAAATTACAATAAAAAAAATAACTATGCACACCACAGATTCCAGTTCGAACAAACTTAGTGGCTGATGTACACATCAATATATTATGCATTTAAAAAATCCACCAGTTTTCCACAGTTTTAGTTAGGGATCCATCTCAAACTTTTCTTTCCATTCAAATATAATATCAAATTGATCGGAAAGACACCTAACAAGTCAAAAAGTGAACAAAACTCGACCCATTGGTTAACAGTACCAAACTTCTACAACTTTCCAATGGGAAACCTTTTTCGATTCCAATATTTTTAATCACACCTTGTTCCAACTGCTTGGAATACCTTTTGCAGAGTTGGACCTGCACCAATTGGATCTTACTAGTACTGTTTTAATATGTCACAACACTTCATAAAGATGACAAGTTTCCCCCTAACTTTCTAGATTTTATTTCTTGATTGTTACTCCATCCTTTCCTACACCTATGGCTTTTTAGTTGTGTTTGGAGAATTACAAGTTCTTTGAACAAACAAAGGACGAACAGTAAGCCATAAACAAAGGTCTTTAAGATATGGATCAGGTTTCTATGATATTAGGTTCATACCTATGTTATAATACGAGCACAACAACCGATATCCAATATGGGTTGCCTGACACAGGTAGAAAATGTCTGACATGGCAATTATGAAATTCATGGGACAAAAGAAATGCCAGATATGTAATATTAGGTTCATACCTAAGAAATACTTGTTCTTTTAATCGAGATGAACACAAAACGAAATCGTATGTAATATTTTGTTTCGGACTTTCAGTAAGTGTAGAAACTAGAAACCGAAATATTTTAGAAAAATTTCAGTTATTTAGACCAATATTTCTTCCTTGTTTCTAACAAGTTCTTTTTTTCTTTTGGGTTCCTCTTAAAAAAGAGAAACCCTAGAAAAACAGGCGTATGCCGCTTATAAACGGCAAGCAGAGGGTACTCTTTAGTAAAAGGCGAAAGAATAGTTCGCTTTGTGCTTACGAGGTTGCGTTTCTAGCAAATTCTCAAACCATCATTTTTAAGCTAAGCCCATATCTCAAAGACAACCATCTAACTCTTCCACTGAACCTTACTAAAGCCCAGCTAATTCTAAATTGACTTAAGGCTTGTTGTTTCTTCAAAATGGGTCCACCAATTTTCTTGTAATGTCATCATCGTGTCAGACACTCTGCAGTCTACACTCTACACCCACGTTGGCCATTAAGATCAGTACAAGAAAGAAGATTAAAGAAGAAAAGAAAGAAGCATCAAGGGAAAAGAGGCTTCAACCGGTTCATGGTATTCCATTTCTAGTCCAATTGCTATTTTAAGTATATAAAAACGAAAGCAGCAGTGAGACACTGATTGTTAAAGGCTGTGAACAATGCTTTCCCGTAATGCCTTGTTGATGTACAATTAAAGAGTTCAAAGAAAAGATGCCCTGGTGAATTCGTTATGGCTAACTGACCAACTCCTTTCTAGACAACGATTCACCAATAGCTCAAGTTGAGATACCTTAAAGAATTAAGAAAACCAAAACCCCAAGACAAAACATAGTCACTGCAGTAAAGCTGCTTTTCGGGTTCTTTCAGTGTCCAACAACATATGGGTTTAGAAGGATTAGTTAAGATGCTGTATTCCAACACTTACTCTTAGTTCTGGGTTCCATGGCTTATGGTTCGTAGCAATTCATTGTGCTCTCATGAATTCGGGCTTTGTCTCTACGGTAGCATACAGCTGAGAACCCGAAGACCCTGAGATTTGATTGGTGGACCTGCGCAACTACACTACTTTCACAGTTTCTCATTTACTGTCCTGAAGCCTCCCTCGCAGTCTAGATACACTACTATTATTTGCGCAACCTATACTTTCCCTTCTAGACAATCAATATGAGTTGGTGCTTCGACCATGAGTAGACCGGGACCCTAATAAGAACGGAACCTGTTTAATAGGATGGGGCGTCTCAGGCTATGCTAAATGTTTCACTGGCAATTAATGGTTCAAAATTGAAGATGAAGGGTTTTCGAAATCCAGAAAGTAGATGAATGTATTTCACAAAGAAGAAAGATAAAAGAAACCAAGGTACCATCCTGTTCCCTGGGTTTCATAGCCGTATTGGCTATGATTTCTATTGCCTGCTCCCAGTATTGTTTTTCTTGTAACAGTAAAGATTCCCAAATGTTATACCCTAGTTTAAACCTAGGAGCTTAAGCCAAACCACCCAATGAACAGTTTAAACTCAACCAAACCTACCTAATCGACACACCACACCGATTTCTGTGTCCGTGTCATTGTTGCACAGGTCAAATGTTTATCCATCCTACTTCCAACTCTCTCTTCATCCTCAACTGTAGGAACTAGGGGAACCCACAAATGGTAGTCAATGTTTGTCATTTTCGCCACACTAATCTCTACAAGCTCTAAAGTGAAGGCTTGGAGGAGATGGGGTTTTCCTTACTTAAACACAATTCTAAACCATGTTAAGTTAGGGTTTCTCTGTCATCCTAAAAAGACAGCTGTTTTCTCTATCCAGGAACTTGTTTAGCAATCTTGTGACATGTGACACCAAATCCTATCTATGTGACTCAGTAGATGTTGTACGATTAAAATTAACAGAGATTATAGCAAAAAGTAATAACTTATACTGGAAATATTATTGTTATTTTGAAGATTTTTCATCACTACCTACTTACACTAAAGCAACAGCTGGTGAAGAAGAAAGTAGCACTACAGAAAATTCAACATATCTAAGAGTCTGTAGGCAATCACATAATGATCAAACCAAGAGATAAGTCAAGCAGACATGCATTCTTTAAAGTTTGCATCTGTACAGTGTCCATGGACCATGGTCGTACGGGTATCAAAATACAGAACTATCTGACATAATTATGTTATTTTCAAGAACTATGGAACCCTAGAACATGGCTGATGATATATTCCCTCCTTTTATAGATATGATTCACAATAGTTGTTTGGTTAACTCGGATTTCTACTTAATGATTTACGATTAAGTTTAACTTTATAATTTGGTTATTCAAATAACATAGATAAACTTTCATTAAAAAATTAAAAGTCAGATAAACTCATATTCAGTATCCAGATCATGGTAAAATGCACACAAGTTTTTTAAGATTACAACCAGCTTTCTAAGGAAGAAGTTATCTTCAATGAGATAAGGAAAGAGCAGAGTTGGATTCATCGAACGTCTCAAAATATGAGTGACACTAAGTAACCACCATCCTAACGAGGTTTCCTTGTCATTCCTATTTGGATCTGGATACAAACTCTAAGCTCAAGGTAATCTTTCACGTCACATCAGTACAACAACAAGACTACCATGTAGTTTGTATCCACCTCTCACAAAAGATAGGTAAACTAAATGAAGTCAATCAGTCATAAGATATGTCTCAACCAGTGTTAACAGTTGTTTACCTAAAATAGAAAACATAGTCATTAGAAAGCTTAGTTTCCTACAAGTCTTGAAATTTGCAATCCTAACAGGAGTCTAAAGTTTTCCATATATAATCACAATGATGACCTTTCAATACGTTTTCAATAAATCTGTCAGATAAAAAAATTAAGAGATTCCAGGTCCCCCGTTTGAAGATTATAAATGGCTGAAGACAAATTAAAGTTCTAGAAACCCTAGTAAGATGATGATAAATAGACCTAAGAATTGATACAAAACCTACAAATCTAATCACATCAATTTCATCAGATTAAACAGAGTACTCCATAAAAACCTTAAAATGGTATAAACGATAATAAAGTAGATAAATGAAATTAAAGGAACAAAAGAAAGGAAAACTAACCTGATCCGATCAAACATTTGCAGTATTAGGAATGAGAGGGATTCCTTGTTTTTTCTGCTGCTTAATCGTGTCCTCTTGTTCACGAATCTTTTGCATCTTCAATAACCTCTCCATGACAAGTTCATACTCACACTTTTCATAGATATGACGTTCATCTTCACATTTCCATGGAAGATAGAATTCAGATTGTCTGCATTTATTGAGTGGGATTAAAAGATGTGCACATTGATCTCTGTAAGCTAATGGAACCTTAGCTTCCACCATCTCTTCTTGTGTGGCAATCATCTTCTTTGATGATCCTTCTACTTCCATCTCCTCTCTTTCGTTATTACTGCTTTAACTTTAAGGTTGTAAAAAAGACCAAACTCCCTATTTCTTTCTCGATGTTCTTCTTTCTTGATAGACTGTTGTTCTTATATCAGGTTGCTATAGACCGAGTTGACGCGGCCGAGACAAAAGTTTCTCCCCTTGAGTTGGAATCGTGGAAAGCATTGAGTCTATTGAAATGTACGGGCATAACTAACCTCGAAAACCGGCTTGCAAGGTTAGGATTGCCTAAGGCTTATTAACTACGGGATCTTAAATTGTTCATCCAATATGGGACTAATCTCAACACGCCCCCTCACATATAACCTCTTTGGGTCTAATACATGGACATTAAATCGGGTGACGTGGAGTAGAGGTGCGGCCAAATGACTCGTCACAAATTACCTGCTCTGGTACCATATTGAAATTCATGGGCCTAATTAATCTTAAAAATCAGCTTATAAGGTTAGGGTTGTCCAAGGATTATTAACTACAGGATCTTAAGTTGTCCATCTGTTGAGATTAGTCGCACATTGGATGGACAGCTTAAGATCATGCAGTTAATAAGCCATGGGAAACCCTAACATTGTAAGATGGTTCTCGAGGTTAGTTAGGCCTATGGACTTTAATATGGTATCAGAGCAGGTAATTTGTGACGAGTTATTTGACCGCACCTCTACTCCGCGTCACTCAATTTAATGTCCACGTGTTAGACCCAAAGAGGCTACAAATGAGTGGGCGTGTTGAGATTAGTCCTGCATTGGATGGACAACTTAAGATCCTGCAATTAATAATCCATGGGAAACCCTAATCTTGCAAGTCGGTTTTCAAGGTTAGTTAGGCCCATGGACTCCAATATGATATCAGGACGGGCAATTTGTGACGAGTCATTTGACTGCACTTCTACTCTGCGTCACCCGATTTAATATCCATGTGTTAGACCCAAAGAGACTACACTTAGGGGGTATGTTGAGGTTAGTCACATATTGGATGGACAACTTAAGATCATGCAGTTAATAAGCCTTGGGCAACCCTAACCTTGCAAGCCGGTTTTCGAGGTTAGTTAGACACATGGACTTCAATACCATCCAATGTAGAACTAATCTCAACAGAGTCATTGAAAAGGATAGGAAATGGAGTGGGGAAGTGATGTACAATATCAGAAAAGGCACCATGGTACTAAAACAATTCTCTACATACCATAAATTGTAGGAAAAACTTGGTAGGGCAAAAAACAAGCCTTAGAATATCTTCAATGTGCATCCTAGATGGAGATTAATTAAAAGCAATTTTTATTACTATGACTCACATAAAATTTAGATATATCTTTATGTTTCAAAAACAATCACCAGTGAAGTTTGGATATGTATCCAGTTGTTCTATTTTTATAAAGACAATTAACAAAACAACAGTTTTAAACACTTAAAATACATGACGTGGGTACGGATGAGGGTCTCTAAAAATAGATATTCTTATCCAAACTCAAGTTGTTATAGCATCTCCAATGGTGTTTGGATATGTATCTTAGTATGAATAAAAATAAAACAAATTTTATTAGCATGACCCACAAAACCTAAAGTTACAATTAAAACATCTCCAGTGGTGGTTGTATATGTGTGTTAGGTGAAAATCAAATAAGTAATTTTGTTAATGTGACCCATAAATAATGGTATACAGGATATTTAAAAATTAAAAATTAATGACGTGCGTTTGGAGGAGAGTCTCTAAAAATAAATATTCTTATTCATACTCACATTGCCAACTAACCTTAATTTTTATTTATCCAACTACTGTTGGAGAGAGTTTTTTTAGTTTGAGTATCCAAAATCCTATGTGTCGTCGATATATGTAGAAAACCAATCCTTGGAGATGCTCCTACATCAGAAAAAAAATTAACCATCCAACTACCACCGGAGAGATTCTTTTTTAGAGAGAATCTCTAAAATCCTAAGTGGTATTAAGTTTTTAGATATGCAAACTCCATCGGAGATGCTCTTAGACTAACCCCTATGAATCATCAAATTTAACTTTCAACTTCAAGACACGTCAGCCGCACTCAAACGTCGAGATTGTAGGAGTCAATTTAATGTTATATTTTTTTAGGAATAATGTAAATCAAATAAAGGCCCATTTCAGTTTATATTTGAACGTTCAATAATCTCTTATAGGATGGTTTTCGTTTTAACGATATACTTTTCGAGAGGTTTCTTGAATTAAGTTATAACCACTATGGTAATTCAAGTTTGATGCGCCCAACCAATCATCAAATTTAACTCTCAACTTCAAGACACATCAACTTGAATTAAGTTTTAACCACCATGGTAATTCAAGTTTGATGCGCCCAACCAATCATCAAATTTAACTTCCAATTTCAAGACACGTGAGCTTGAATCAAGTTTTAACCACTATGGTAATTAAGCCATTAGATTTTAACTTAAAAATATATGATGGTTCAGGATTGATGTGTCCAATGGTTGAGCGCAAACAAACGAGTCGTTAGATTATAATAAAATCAAATTTGATGACTTTTATTTGACGCGCCAAATGATTTGGCGCAAAAAGTAAAAATTTATGTGCGTCCAACCATTGGGCATAACAAAATTGATTCAAGATCATTTATGTTGACTTTAAAGTTGAATTGGAGAACCATAGGGGTTATCCTTACGGGGCCTAGTTAGCAATTCGAAATTCGGCGAATGTACGAGTATGTAGTATTATACGTATTATACGTGAATTATTCGGCGAATTTCTAACTAGGTTATCGGTTTTTTGTGCATTGTCCGTTAGAGTGTGTGTCATCCTACGCTAATTCCGGGTAGAATGGTGAGCTACCCAACTTCGAACCAATTTTAGCAGATCTCTTTAGTGTTATTTCTTCAATCACGAGGGTGTCATCAGAATTGCTAACTTATAACATCTCTTGTAATCTTGTTTGGAACTAGAATCGTTCTCTCTCTCGGCAACAACAGGTCCATAGAAACACCATCGTCATCAACAAGTAGAGCATCACAAATTCAAAAGAAAGTTGAAGACGTTCAAGGTTTGCAAGCAACGGTACAAGAAAGAGCAAATTTCATATTCAAGTGAAGCAACAAGACAAAGAGCAGAATTATATATACATGTTGAAGACTTATGTACATGAGCGGAAGGAAATCAAAAGATGAGAGTTAATGAACTTTATGATATTAGACAATACAAGATGTGAAGAACCACGTGGTAAACTCCTTATTCCATGGCCATGGTAGTTTCATTGTTCTTTTTTTTTTCCAATCTGTATTTTATTTTTCTTGCCTCAAAAGTAAAAAAAAATAATATATATATATATATATACATATAAGAAATTTGTTATTCCCTCAGTCCCAACTTAGTTACCTAAACATGGTTTTCTTGTAGTCACATAATACTTGCTTAAATTAATATTTTTTCATTTAATTTCCAACACTACCCTTACCTTTTATCTTGGAAATATGCGTTATATTTTATATACACTAACAATTGTTATGAAACTAGAAAATAAAGAAGAAGAGACACAAAATAAAAAGAAGGAAAAGAGAGAAATTCTTATTCATGTGGATAAAATACAAGAGTTGAAGTTTATATTTATATAGATAGAATACTTGGTGCCCAAGTATAAGGAAACCCTAATCTTAGATATAGGGGTATCTTAGTCAATAAACTTAGGTTTATAACACTCCCCCTGATGACCACTGTGTCTAAGTCATTACAAATATACCAGAAAAACTCAAAAGAGAAGAACCTAAAAATTCGTAAACATAAAGACTTGAAACAATGTTGGACATGCAAATGTTACCTCGTTAAAACCTTGACAAGAAAACCCCAGTGGGAAAAAACCTTGACGAAGGAAAAAGAGTAAAACGCGATAAGTCCAGTAAATGCACCTTTGATGATGGCACTCTCCCTGATAACTACTTTAGTTAAATATTGGCTTGCAAATCTTTGAGAAGAGACTTTCCAATTTTGATGAAAAATTTCTTAAATGCAGAAGATTATTGTTCTTACGTCAAGAAAATTGCTAGTTAATGAAGTATTCTTTCGTGTTAGTCTTCTAATAATAGTGTTCTTGAATCTTCATGCTTCTTTAAATACATTGAGGACTTGTGTCTTGGATTACTAGCTTCTCGGGGATGATTTGTAGAAGTAGTTGTTGTAGTTTCTTCAACAAATACCAAGATACGAATACATTACAATACATGAACAAAAACCGTATTTGTGGTTAAATGGTTTAGAAAGACATCCAAATTTCTAGGAGATGGTTATGTTGATTTGGTTGAACAAAATGACCTAGTTAATGGTGGGCATCCACCAAATAACTGAAATTATATAACTCCCCCTTGGATGATCACCATGTTGAATAAATTTTCTCACTAAAACCTTGCCAGTAAAACCCAATGGGAAAAAATCTGGACGAATGAAAAATAGTACAGTATTAACATTTTGAAATTAAACGTCAGCGAGATGTTGCCTCGTTAAATCCTTGTCAGGAAAACCATATGGGACAAAACCTGAAACAAAGGGAAAAAGTGACGTAAATATGGACTTTAACTCAACTATATGAGTATTATTGAAAATAATCACCATAATCATAACCCTAGTCTATATGATAGACAATTTTTATGCAAGCATAATATTTAAACTGAAGATTTAAGAAAAATAATAAGATTTATGCTTCTAAAGCGTGGATTTTAGTGTTTTCATGGACTCCTCAAGAGACCTATAAAACTACTAATGAATCCGGATTTTTTGTTCTATACCAAATTTCTAAAAACACATAAAGGATTGTTAAACCTGACATAATCAAACCAATCGTAGGGTCTGAGGGAAAAAAATAAAACCCTTAAATCGTCCTTATAAAGAACATATTTCTCGTATAATGACGCACTATGACTACACCAACCTATAATTATTAGGCTTGACAATTTTGAAGTGTTAAGTCGTGGATCTAAAATTGCGCTAATCGAGAGATAAATCCAACCTAATTGGATTTATGCCAACCAATCACATATGTCGAGATTTCTCTGCAGAGGGGTTAACAACCACCATATTTTATTATTTCAGTAGCTACTGTGAATAATCGACAATCATATTAGCTCACTATGATGCCACATAATTCTCAAAGGTATGCATATATTGAAAAATTCAATCAGTTACCGGTACCATCGCCAAAAGCATTAAATAAGGAGATCAAAAATTATTGAACCAATCTTAAGGTATAAGAGAAAAAAAAAAACCTTAAATCGTCCTTACAAGGAACATATTTCTCCTATAATGACGCACTATGACTACACCAACCTGTAATTATTAGGCTTGATATTTTTAAAGTGTTAAGTCGTGGATCCAAAATTGCGCCAATTGAGAGATTAATCCAACCTAATTTGGATTGTATGCCAACCAATCACATATGTCGAGATTTTTCTGCAGAGGGGTTAACAACCACCATCTTTTATTGTTTCAGTATCTACTGTGAATAATCGACAATGATATTAGCTTATTATGATACCACATAATTCTCAAATGTATGCATATATTGAAAAATTCAATCAATTCCCGGTACCAGCCCCCGCGAACATTGTAATCTCCCCATCTTCCAGTGAGGATACATAAACTATGAGAATGTGGATCTTGTTTTTATAAACTCTATTGAAGCACCTCCTGTAGCTTATTCTAAAATGCTACTTGTTGTTATATGTAATTGGATTTTCCTTTCAAAATGCAAACACTTATATAAAAGGAAAATAAGATATTTCACACATATTATTAGTGACAACCTTTTTTAATTTGATCATGTTGGGAAAGAGATTGATATAACTTATAAGTTAATTAACCCAAATATCTTCTAGTAGTGTATACTCTCCTCCTGATCATGGTGGAAATTTTTTCATCTCATATACGAAAACTTCAAGTTTCGTAAAGTATTATCCGATTAATTTGAGACATGTACTCATTATGAAATATGTCTTTCAACATAAAAAATGCAGTTTTAATAGACATACATATTTACCATAAACCATGGACTATTTTTGGAGAGAAAAAAAAAATGTTAAAACCAAAAGCATTGAAAATATGCAAACATATCTTCATTCCTTAATATGTGTGCAAAACCCTATTTAGGCAATTAAATTGGGACGGGTGAAGTATTAGTTTAGTTTGTACACATTTTAATTAAGTTGTGGGGAAGAAGAAATATATGAAGAAGTTTCAAGCAACAAGGAATTGAGGAAAAGAATTACAATTGTCAAGGTTCTATGAAGTTCAAAGGATTAATCATCAACAGTTGAAGACCGAAGAGTTTATATTGGACGATGTGAGAGTAGTGCTAATTGTAGATCGGACGACAAGGTAAGTAAGAATTCCCATCCTCATATAGTGGTTTATTTCCTTTCTTAGAGATCATCATAAAAAAATGTTTTTCTTGGCTCACGTTTCTATGGAGTAACAAAATATAATTCAATAGATTTTTCCTTCTCACCATTTACGTGTGTAGGATTTCTATCTACATTCTTTCTTGCACACACGAGAACCATAAAGTGCGTCTATTGAGTGCAATTTTATAAAACCATATTTGTGAGGCAGAAGTCGAGGCGAAATGCTTATTCGATCGTTATCGAGGCTGGTTTCTTTCATTATGGCATTGGTTTCTCCTGCTCAACGATTAAGCATGAGAATACTGTCTTTGATACTTTTAACTTCTTATTGCTAGTGTGTAGTGATGTGTGTGTAAATACAATATTTTTACACCTTAATTTAGATTTATTTAGTTCTCTATTTTTGTGCATATTTGATGTTTTATTTAGTTTTGCAGTTTTTAATAAATAAAGCTTGATTGACTAAAATGCAGAATTTTATTCATAAAATGGAAGAAAAAGCAAAAACGAACCTAAATTGCTATCTCAAACAAAGAAGAAACATGGGTCGATTCGATTATTGATTAAACACTAAATGAAGTATTGGTTAAACATTCTTAATACAAATGGGCCAAGTGACCACATGGGAAACATGGAGCAGTAATGGTTACAACTTATGTGCTACAACTTTGGCCGCACTAAAATGCTAGCTCGGAGGGTCCATAGATGACACGTCAGGAAGAGTTAAAATGAAATTAAGTTAAGCACGAGGCAGTATAAGAAAGTGTTAAAAGAAAGTGATTGAAAATGTAGACATCATTTCAGGAAATGGCTTAACTTGAAGATTTCTTTCTATTCATAAGAAAATGTGATTTTCTTTCCAAATGTGGGTCACGAAATTACGATTATAATGTATTCTTTCCTAATTTGAGTTCTATTAATGGAAAGTCAAGTGGAAAGAATATTTGTCAGGAAGGAAGGATTAACACTATAAAAGAAGGCTTTTCACGATCATTTGGGGAGGGAGTGATGTGCCGGAGCTGGAGATTAGTTTAGGTTTATCATTTATCATTTTTTATTTTTATTTTTGGTTCTTCTTTTTATTCGTCGTAATGGAAGGCTATCCCCTCTTTATTGGGGTCGAGGATGAAACCAAATCTATTTTGTAAGAAATTCTAGTACTGTCTAATAAAACATTATTTTGGAGTTTAATTGTTTTATTAATTTATCTTCAATTACAATTTTGTCTTTAATAATTTTAGATAGTCTTCGACTATCGATTTTTATAAGCAAAAGACATTAAAT
Source organism: Papaver californicum (assembly GCA_023531435.1). Classification (NCBI taxonomy): domain Eukaryota; kingdom Viridiplantae; phylum Streptophyta; class Magnoliopsida; order Ranunculales; family Papaveraceae; genus Papaver; species Papaver californicum. Next base: position 5,268,207 of record JAJJMC010030994.1, read on the forward strand.
TATTTTAGATTTATAACAAAAGTTGTATATTTGTTTTAACCGCGATATTTTCCGAGATGTATTGATTGGGTTCGATAGTCTTGAATCATAATATGAATAATTTTTAGAGATTACATGAGCAGTTTACAGAATTAATTTGGTGGAATCCGAAAATCCCAGTTTCCTTTAGTTTAAATATTTATTTATTTTATTAGTTTTAATATATTTCATTAAAAATCATTATTTTTTTGTTAGCACATTAGTTAATTAAAAACTAGAAATTGCACTTCTGAAATCCCTGTGGAACGAATCGTGTTTGCATACTATTTCATCGGTAGTCGTGCTCTTGCGGTACATAATTAAAAATACATCATGTGGAAACTTTTATGTCTTCATATCTCTTTGGATTCATGTGCTCTGGAATAATTGAAAGTTGAAATTTAGATTTTGTGGGTATACCTCTTGTAAACCCTCACGAGACTATAACTTATCAACTAGGGGCACATAGACATTTAGGTGGTTTTTTTTTTCACTATATAGTGATTAGCACTTCAAAGTGCTTGCACTTTCAAATACTATTTTGTAGTGATGTGTGTTTGTTTTCTAGGCACTTTAAAGTGCTTTTAAATGTTGTTATGTGTTTGGTTTTTCATTTTAAAGTGTTTTTTATGTTACAACTGTCTATTTTACCCTTAGATATGTTTCTTCCATTTTAATGATAAAATTCATCATCATTCCTCATGATAAAAACATAATAATGTCAACAAATTCAAAACTACCAAACAAAAGTTTAAATTCACGACAAACATAAACACAAGAACCTTAATTGTTGTTAAGAGTAACTAGTTTGTTGGCAATTTCCTCACGAAGTTGGACCATTAAAAATTGATCTTGAGGCCTAAATGTTTCGGAAGGAAGCATCGGATCTTCGTTGTCGTTAACCACAAAATCATCATCTTCATATTGCGAAAACAACTCATCATTAAGAGAATACCGACGGAGATAGTTATGAACCGTCATACATGCAATTATTATATGTGTCCGAGTACGCAAGCTATAAGACGACATTCTTTCTAATATTTTAAATCTATTCTTCAATACACCAAAAGTCCTTTCGATCACGTTCCGTAATCGAGCATGAGCACGATTGAATGCTTCCTCTTTACTAACCGCGGGACCGGATCTCCAACTTGACAACCAATATCTTTGACCCCGATAAGGAGCCACAAACCCCTCTTGTGCGAGTAAGCAAGATCACATAGATAATATTTATCTACGACAAAGAAGCAAGACAAATATATCATGACCAATACACTAGTTACAATTATTCATTAATTAGATAAGAATAAGAAATTTTAAATAAAATTAATATAATTTACCTGGAGGAGGAAGTGGAAACTTAAATGCCGGGTTACGAATACTTTCACATAGCACTCTGGAATTGTGAGCTACACCTTCCCACCCAGCTACCACATATACGAATTTCATATCGAAATCACATATAGCCATGACATTTTGAAAACATTCTTTCCCACCTCTTCCTCGGTATGAAATTCTCTTTTCTGGTGGAACGATTGCATGGATTAGGGTACCATCTAATGCTCCAATTGCTCCTTCAAATGGTCCTTCCCGAAGGCGTTAATGCGTTCGAATTGGTGGCATAGGTTTGTCAAATGCTGGCGGGACTATCATTTCTTTAGATAATTTCAACATCGCTTTCAACACTTCGTGAAAATACTTACTAATAGTTTGTCCGGAATGTTAAAACCAATTTTTAATCATTCGGTTTGATTCAACATGACCAATTGTCATCAAAAATATTCCAACCTTCTCTTCAACATCTAAATGCTTGTTATCAGTAAGCAATCCATTCTTTCTGAAATATGAGCATAATTGAGTAAAGGCATGAGTGTCCATTCTAAGTAGATCATACATTACAATAGGTTCCCCTTTCAGCAACTCCTCCATGTAAGCTTTACCACTAAGAGACGAGACACATATCTTTTTTCGAGTACCATTACTTCCTTCAGATTCTTTAAGCCATAAAAGAGATGCCATTTCCATAAGTATGAACTTCTCTTGTTCCTTGCACAAGTATATGAATAGTTCCCTGATTGAGTTCACTATCTACAATATAAAAATAAAACATTATACCATAAAAAATTCAACTTAGATATATAAAAAACGAGCATTAAACAACATATATCAAACACACATAAAAGAGGATAATCATCATTCATCATAAACAAGAACTAAACATGAAACATAATTCAAACTCATGTAAAAGAGAGTTATCACCATCCATCCAAAACAAGCATTACACAAGTTTTAATCCAAATTAAACAAAGTACCAACATGATCTAACCAAAATAAAATTTTGTTTATCAGTCTTGACTTCAAATATAGTGTCAAAAAGTTTTAACAAAAAAAAAAATGTGCAAGCATAATACTATATCTATATCAAGCATCTGTAAGGCTACGAACATATGCTGCTTTCATCTCGATGTCTTTTAGCATAACAAAACCCTTACGATAATCACCACTAGACACCATCTTGCTCCATGCTCGACCGACAATAGTTTTATCTATGCCAATTTCTGGCATATAAAGCATTGCTTCTAACAATTGAAGACATGCCACCCCTGATTAAGCTCTTGTTTCCTCCTCTTCAACTTTCTTCCTAAAGTAATATAAACCTTCCTTGTTGTGCTCCAAATTCTCCTTCATCATTCCAAAAAGCTCACTATATCCCCCACTTTTTCTTTTTCTTTTCTCATAAGAATTGGCACTTATGTTTGAGGGCTTCTTAGTTGCAGAACTCTCATCATTTGTGACATTAATGGGTACATTAACCTCCACATCATCAAACTCCACATCAGTAGGTACATTAACCTCATTCTCATCATATTCAGCATACATGCTACTGCATGCCCCAGAACTAGTTGCAAAAGTGCCGTCGAATAACTCCTCCAATTCCTTCCAGTTAGGTAAAGGATTCTTCCTAAATTTGTTGACCCTCCCGTCTCTATGGTTATCTGATAATAAATTAGAATACTAGTAATAAGAACTTGTCCTTAACTAATTAGACTATATAGTTAATCAAATGACAAATTTTTACAACTATAAAATGAATGACTACTTGCCTTGATTTCTGCTGCCCAAACTTCATCGGGCCAATCAAATATTCCAGTTTCAGCATTATAACCATGACCGGTTTTGTGGGCCAATGTTCTCCACACCATGTAACTCCTTTTCAAATTGTTCCACTTATTTTTCACAGCCTGTTGATCAAATTTCCGTTGGAACTTGGTGTTTAGGGTAGTATAGATGTTAGTCCATGACTTTAGTGAAGTTCCTTAGTATCCGTGCTGATTAACCGCCCCCAAGCATAAGCGGATAAACTCCTTCTCCATTTCAGGCTTCTCTTTCCATACATGAGGACTTCTTTTTTCATTCTTATCCATCTTGTTTCAAATCCTACACATATATTTAAGACACATAATACAAAAGGCAAAAAACCACCCACTAGATAGAGCAATTCTGAAACAATATATATAAGCAACACAAAAATGTTTAGCGCCTAAAAAATGATGAAGTAAACATAATCATAATTTTGTTGGCATCCAACTCAAAATAAGTTGACTAACTAGCTAATTGCAGCACTAACACCATAAATTGTGTTCACTAGTATCTCTATGTTTATGTAAGACCACTCGATATATTATTTTGAGTCTGATTCAGTGAAAATGTAATCCTATATTCGTCCAACGTGGACCATGTTAAGCGATCCTGAGTAAGTTTGATCATATTTTAAAATAAAGGAACCTTAGCTCTAGATTTTGGATTCAAATCAGAATATGGTCTTGGCAATGTTCAATCAATCCACTACCTGAATGCAAATTGACAAGAAATGGAACAAGTAATTTAGAGATACACAAACAAAATTACCTCGATGAAGAAGAAAAGAAAACCCAAGAAGAAAACCAAAGAACCCAAAGCCTGAACAACAGGAACAGCAAATTAATCCTTATATCGTACCAACTGTTTCTTTAACCTGAAAATAGAAATTTGGGAAAACATCAATTACAAAGGCAGAAGAATAGTAAAGGATCTGAATCATACTATTAGGGAAGAAGAAGAAGTATAATGAGAAACGCTAACAATTTTAATCTACAGGAACCCTAGCAATAATTTTAATCTGTAATTAAACGAAATCCCAATCGTGTTGTTAACTTATCTGACGAACTAGGTTAGAAGAAGTAAAAGAATCTCATTATTTGAAAAAGAACATAAGAACGGTACAAATCTTCCGGAAGAAAATGGTGTAAATTGCTTCACGGAATCAAAAGTATTTTGAAGGAAAAAAAATCACTGTAAAGAAATATGAAGCTTCACTATTCTGTAAAACGGAGGTTACAAGAGAAGAAGTGAAAGAAAGACATACCTAAATCATGTATAGTAACCACCAGTAGAAGCGGTGGTGGCAGAAATGGTGGGAGTTTAGACGTGAGAATGGTGGGAGTTTAGATTTTTAGGTTTGTGAGAGATTGGGTATAGAGTTTGGAATATTAATAGTTGTTAAAGGATAAAATGGGTAGTAAGTGATAAATATTTGAAGTGGTAAAATTGAAGTAGCTTTTTGCTACTTCATATTTTGCACTTCAAATCACCACCACTTGAAGTGATAATCACTATATAGTCAAAAAACAAACACCCCATTTTTTTTGGATCCCACCATTTTAAAGACATTTGAAGTGAAAATCACTATATATTGCAAAAAACAAACACCCTCTTAAAGAATTGTTCCACATGCTCTGTGTAACCGTATCCTCAACGAAGGGAGCTGTATATTTTAGGTTTAGTTTAGTTAGTTTGCTCGAGGACTAGCAAAAGGCAAGTGTGAGGGAATTTGATAGGTTCTTAATCTACATAATTTTAGTGTCAATTCCATTCTTGCTTTAGATATATTTCTTATATTTTACCTTGTATTACTCTTTTTTTTCTATTTTAGGTGAATCATCTGAAATCAAGGGAAATGGTGCTAAAAAGAGCTAAGAAGAGAAAAGGATTTCATTCCGGCATAAAAAAGAGAAGTTATAAAGTGAAAACACAACTTTGAGACAATAGTTCCAGGAGAAATTATAGTTAGGAAAAGTAACCAAGACCCAATCGTAAAACGAGCTCAGTTACAACTGAAATTCCAAAAGCATTTATTGTTGGGTTTAACCTAACTGTAAATTGATTTGAAGATGTATTAATATTTGGCCATTACCATCTTGTAGAGGACGAAGAAATGAAGCCAACCCAAAAATAATATGGTAAATCGGACATCGTATGAGGGAGTTATGACCAAAATGGTGGAATACAAAAAAAGTGTCCAGGAAGATTTACGGTTGGGTTCATGGGAATCGAACCCAACCGTAACTGGGGTAGTTTAGCACGCGTTTGGGCTTCTAAAACAAGAAAAACACGGTCCCGGAAGGATTTTAAACCTTATAAAGAGAGGATACTTGAGAGCCAGACATTGAATGCTATAAAAGAAGACATCTAAGGCTCAAACAAGATATATCTTTTGAAGTAATCTCTTGTATTATACCTCTCATATCACATCTTCTACACAAGAAACCTAAGGTTTTCTCTTTAAGGATAAACCATTCTTCTTCTTTGTATATTTTCCATGGGTTTTCGTAAACCTGTGATTAGTTAATTCTCAAATTGGTTGGGATGTAGTTGGAAGTCTTAAACATGTGAATCAATCTGGCTGCTTATCAGTAATGATCAAGATTTATTTTTATTGCTCATGTTCTACTTTTATTATCGACATATATGATTTGAATGTATGTTTATTGAGGATATATACTAAGTGAACACATATTCGTATCTAAAGCTAAAATAAGGTTTGGATATACGGGATAGTCGATAGACCCGGTTACAAGTAGCACGGTGTGAAAACCGATTGTACTCAAAACCTTCGTGTGATTGCATATAGAAGCTTGAAAAATGTTAAATATAATACTCGTAGTACTTATATTGTGTTTATTAGCCTAACTAAAAGAACCTAACGCTCTTTGAGGATTAAACTTAATAGCATGTTGCATTGGGTTGTTCGTTGAGTAGTGTTCGCATATCCATCGTTATGGTATGTGATGACATAAGGAATTTACCAGAGTATGCTCTCGACGGGATGCTCCAAGGATATTGTTATGAAGAGAGAGTGGATGTTGATTTTAATCGATTGTGGAACATGATTGACGACTGAAGATAAAGTCCTCAACCAGTATTTTCTCACATTAATCTCGATATTATTTCGATTTTACTTCATTAGTTTTGTTTGATTTATTTTAGTAATTCACAACCCCCCTTGGTTACATAAAAAGTTGAAAATAAATAACAATTCACATCTCCTTGTGGAAACGATCCTTACTGCTGCTATATTACCAGTTAACTAGTGAGAAGTATCTTAATTAGATTGTTGCACTTACGACACGCATCACACAGAATCTCTCTGCAAGGTCTCACGTTTTCATCTTATGTATAAGTTATTCAACAATTACGGATATCATAACTTTTTAATAGCAATACATCAATCAAGAAACTGATTCAGTTGGCCACCTAGAAATACAGTCAATCAATCATAAACATTCATCATAGTAGAAACAAACAATAATCATGTGAAAAATTGAAAATAGATTCATATATTAAATCAATCATATTTAAAACTTAGAATTCATCCTCAATCGGTTAAGTGTTTAGCTACTCATGGATGTAGGAGCATCATGATATACATATGGGAAAGTAAATAGAAATCGTTATGATAATGGAACCGCTCCAAAACCCTAGCCTTTTCTCCTTACGAATGATTATCCTCTCCAAGACCTATAAAATAATGTTAAAGATGTCCTTTTAATATCTTGTGAGTCTTCTTATATAGTATCCACGAATTATAGGGCTTTGAATCCTATTGGGACCAAGTTTCTTCCTTTTAAAAGTCAAAAATGAATTAAAACTCTCCTTTCACGTTTACCACAGTCGTCATGGTTCTTTGACACGACCTTAACGACTCTAGATACCAAAAAGTAACTGAAATTCTATGTCTTAAAAGTTAAAAGAGTCGTCATGGTTATTTTCTAAGAACTTGAACCATATTCTACCCGAAAAAACTCAAGAGTCATCATGGTTATTTTTAAGGTCGTCATGGTATTCTCCCGTCTTTTTGCATCTTACTGTTTTGTCCATAACTTCTTCATCCGACCTCAAATTGGCCTCATTCTTTTTAAGTTGGCTTCATATATTCATTTTCTCCAATATGTGAACTCATGAATTTTGAGGTTCATATCCTTTCATTTGGTTTTGTTCTTGTATTTTTGACATTATTTACTCATTTTCGTCGTATTTCGTCCACTTCTCTTGGCTTATGACACTTAGATACTTGGAGTACATCACTTCTTAGCACTTTTATATCTATTTGCACTCTTCTTGGTATAATTCACATAATAAAACAAATGAAATAGAAAACAAGAGTAATACAAGGTAATATGCAAGAAATCTAATTAAAACAAGTATGAAATTGACACTAAAAACATGTAAATTAGGCACTTATCAAATCCCCCCACACTTAGCTTTTGCTAGTCCTCAAGCAAACTAATTCCTAAACTAACCTAACTCACTTTCGCGGGAATCACGGTTACACTTAGCATGTGCAACAAGCCTTTAAACCCTCAGGTGACCCTAGTGGACGAGTTATAGTCTCATGAGGGTTTACAAAAGATATACCCACAAAATCTACTCCAACTTATATATACTTCAAATTCACAAGCATCCAAGGAACTAAGAGGATGTAAAGTTTCCGCACTTAATAATAATAAGTTAGAAATACAAAAAAACAAAATTCTTAAATCATAAAAACACTTAATCGACGAGAAAAAGAGTGTAATGTGTTAAAACAATGCCATACTATGGAACAAATCCTCGAGAACAAACAATAAGCATTTCGCCTCGACATCTGCCTTACAAGTTGTATCTCATAAAATGATCGCGTCTGTGTGCAAGATGGAATAAAGAAGAGAATACTTACACATGGAAATGTGACGCTTATATTCAATTTTTAATGATCTCGAAAAAAAGGAAATCAACCTGTAAGGATTGAATGCTCACCCACCTTCTCATCCGATATACAAATAACACAACTCAGATCGTCCAATAGAAACGTCTCTGTCTATGTCTTCAACTTAAACTTTCAAACTTCATATAACTTGGACAATTTGTACTCCTTTTTCTTCAATTACTTGTTGTTTGAAAATTCTTTATGGATTTCTTCTTCTCCGCGACCTTGATATATGTTTTTTTAATTGTTGTAGGAAAAAAAAAATTTAACACTTGATTCTTCACAACTTTGGTATTGTCTTCGTCACAGAAACTTCAAAAATCCACATCTTTTTATTTTTCTTTCCTTTTCACTTTCTCTTAACTTTGGATATACAGTTTCGTTTTTTGTTTTGTTGCTTGTAAACCTTAAGCCTCTGCAACCTCTTCATAATTTGATGTTACTTCCTTGATGATGATGATGGAGGAAAAAACACGACAAGGTCAACAAGGAAGAACAATAAGGAGAAAACTAATTGGATCCCACCACCAGTTGATTGTGACAAATTTAACTATGATGCGTAATCTATTGCAAGAATGGAGTTGATTTGTCGTAATTCTACAGGTACAATCAGCGGAGGAGAGTGCCACCAACACTTAGAGTTCACACCAGAAGAAGCAGAGAGCCAAGCCCAAGCAACTCTCTTAGCAATTTCATGGGATCGTGACAACAACATCAAGAAATTAATATTAGAAGGGGACAACAGTACGATAACAGATTATCTAGCATGTAAGAAGGTCGAGGTGGAGTGTAACTGTGTAACGGTTTTGGACAAGACTCTCATCATCAGAGTCGTCCATGAGGCAAAGATACTAAGGTTTTGTCTCGGGGCAGTACGACTACAAATGCAACAAACTAAGGATATTTTATATGGACTTCTAGGTTAAAAAAGAGAGCTATTTAACGTTTGGTACCCAACAAATGTCTAATATATTGCTTTGGTACCCAACATTTAAAATATAAAGGGTTGGTATCTTGACCCGTCAGAAACTGTCAAGTCATATCATTGACTTAACTTTGTTATAATTTCTGTTATAAAACACATGTTTTTACCTTATTAGCCGTATAAATACTAACAATTACTACACTTATCCTTATAGTGACCTTATACGTGTCTGAATCTGAATGGGCCCTTGAATAAACAACCAAGATTAATCATTGTAATATAACCCTAAAATCAAACATCTGCTCGTATATTGAGCATGGAGCTGTGAAGGATTAAGAGAGATGGCGTCGTTGTGTTTTGAGCATGGAGCTGTGAAGTAATATGGTAGAACAAAATTCAAAACAAGAATAAACGGAAAATATGAAGCTTTGATATTTCTGTGATGGGATTGAAGATGTTGGTTGAAATAAGAAATGATGGATTTGAATTGGAAAAGAAGACAAGGGAAGAAACGAAGTTGGTTTCGCAATATAAGGAAGAGGAGATGGAGTTGTGGGTCTATGTTAGAATGTAAGGTGAGAAATGGGTTTTTATTATTGATTGAAATCAGGGAGGAGGTCGTTGCTGTCGAAATTGAAGAAATGGAAGATGGGTTCTGTTTATTCTGTGAGTTGTGTTAAAGGGGCCAAAAAGGTTATGGAGTTGTTGAGTGCAGCAAATATTGACGGTGATTTCGTTTTCCATGAGATTAAATGGGTGTGCTATTTTGATCAAGGAATATGGGTTTTGATTGATAAATCAATAAATTTTCTACGAAATACAAATATCTTTATAGACTTCCAAAAATTAAACAGAATCATAAGGTTGAATTACTAAATGAAATGTTGATTCTTTATAATTTTATAATCTGCTTATGTTCTTCCGTCTTCAAGTTTTTTTCGGTGAAAACCATTCGTTGTTGATCTGGAACTTTCTTCGCCTTGTATCTAATTATTCAACTTCTAGGGTTATTGTTCTCCTGTTGGACTTAATCTGGGATGGAAACTTAGCTTAGGGTGAAATTGCACTTTAAAAAGAAGCCCGATACATGGGCTCCAAAGTTAAATGTCCATTTTACCCTTTATCTAATAAAAAAGATAAATTTATCCTTTAATTAAAATCTTTCCATCTCCTCCATATCTTCTCCTTCTCCATTTTAATCATAGTAGAATTTTTTTTTCTAAACCCTAGATTTTGATTCAATAAACCATAGTAGCATTGAGTATACCTCTAACTTATACTCTTGATGTTTTTATGGCTCAAATTTGATGAAATCACGATTTGAAAGATTGGTTTTTTGTTGTTCAGAGAAACTTACGGTTGGGTTTCATGTCGAACCCAACCGTAACCCTAAGAACACCGAAGAACACCATTTTTCCCAGATTTACGGTTGGGTTCGCCAATTAACCCAACCGTAGATTTGAGATTTCTGGGCTTCATTAAGCCCAAATTTACGGTTGGGTTTATTGGCGAACTCAACCGTAAATATTCCTGGATACATTTCATCGTTTTGATCATAACTCCTTCATACGATGTCCGATTGACCTCATTTTTTTTGGGTTAGCTTCGTCTTTCAATTATCTACAAGATAGAAATGAAAAAAATCTTAAAATCTATTTATATAATTATACGATTGGGGTTTAAAGATTTGTTACAGTTGGGTTTGGTTGAAAACCTAACCGTAAATTTGGGCAAAAATGTTGTTCATCATTGTTCTTCAAGTTACGGTTGGGTTTGGTTGAAAACCCAACCGTAAATCTGGGAAAAAATGGTGTTCTTCGGTGTTCTTAGGGTTACAGTTGGGTTCGACATGAAACCCAACCGTAAGTTTCTCTGAACAACAAAAAATCAATCTTTCAAATCGTGATTTCATCAAATTTGAGCCATAAAAAGATCAAGAGTATAAGTTAGAGGTGTACTCAATGCTACTGTGGTTTATTGAATCAAAATCTAGGGTTAAAAAAAAAACGACAAAATTTTCTTACATTTCATCTAGTTTTTCTTCCCACCAAACACAAATTCAAAAAAAAAAAAATTTAAATCATTTGATTAAGTTAAAGATTATGTTTAATTAATCATGATTAGTTTAATTTTTTAATTAGTTAGTTTAATTAAGATTAACTAATCAGGGGTGGTTTAGGCATTGCAAAAATATTATGGATAAGGAGTTTTTGAGTTTTACTTCATAATGTCCCAATTTCGTCTTATTATTGGAGCCCCTCTATTGACATTGGAGCCCCTATATCAGGCTTCTTTAAAAATGAGATGGGATTTGAAGTAAGATTAATTTTAATTATAATTATTATAGTAACAGAATATTAAATCAACGGTTTAACTTGAAAGTCTTTGACGGATCAAGGTATCAATCCTTAATATTTTAAATATTGGGAATCAAAGTAATATATTGGATATTTATTGGGCGTCAAACATTAAATAGCCCCAAAAAAAAATTGGTTTAAATTGTGGTTGTAAGGTAAAATTTGGTTAAAATTTTAAAAAGATGAAAAGGAAGATAAGCATATAAAATTTTAGTTGAGTGCTTATATAAATATCTAATAAAAAATAAAAAATCAGATAAACTTTTATCGTTTTCTTTTCCAAATCTTTCTTCTGTTGTTACTGTTACTGTTACTGCCAAAGATATCACCACCCACACCACTATGAATTTTATATTGAGTGAAAATATCAATGGAAATGATTATAAATATTACAAATACAAGAATTAGGATTTATATCTGTAAAATTGTGCCACCCTCTGTCAGATCTTTATTCCACCGTTCCTTGATGGCACCCCAAGGTAATGATGTTATGTACTTTAGACGTAATTGACACATCCGAAGGCAAAGTTTTGTGGGATTTTTCCGTGTATATCTCATGGGTTTAACTGGAATAGATGTACCTAGTAGTTCCCTATCTCCTTTACTTGTTGTATATTTATTATGTTTCTTCCTTAGTTATATTTTCAGACTTAATCTTAATAAAAAAAGTTTACAGATGTATTTAAAGTCTTACTTATATAATTTAATTCATCTCACATAAGAACTGCATAAGCATTTAACCAAGTCATATATTGAGACACATCTGAAGGTACCAGTTAATGGAGATGTGCTATTGGTGGGGCAATAATTTTTTTTTACCTCGGGGTAACAAAATCTCATACCCAGTCGTTTCTCGCCTTCAAAAGCACCCATATAAAAAGAGAGGCAAATGGAGTAACGGACAGAATGGCTAAACAGGCCGGAACATCATGACCTTGTAATTTTACTTTTATCTCAATTTCTATCCATGTAACTATTTTAGCTTTTAAAGACTTTCTCAAATGATCTCAACTGTAGCTCATAGTATAGCAATCAACTTTTATCTAGTTACTGAAATTTGGTTTGTTTTAAAAAATAAATTAACACGGTGCACCAAGTTGGCATCTGCAGATCACTTTCGAAACTGTGGCCGATATTACACGCCCCACCTTTGTAGCTTGGGTGCACTAGGTGCATGTAAACTGGGTGCCACAAGCCCACCGATCATTTTGGGGGAAAAGGAGGAATCGAGGAAGTGAGAAAGAAGAAAAGAGAGAAATGGAAGAAGAAGAAAAAGCGTGGGGAAGTTTTTGAAGTGGGCAACAAATCTAGGAATTACAGATGCACCATTAGATACTTTGGATTCTGAAATTCAAACACTCCCTTCAGTATCATCATGTTTGGGTAAATCTCTTTTCGTCACAGAGTTTCCAGATGCTGGAGGGTAAGTTACTTCAACACTCTCTTCAAGTTCTTTACTTTAATAAAAACCCTAGTAAAATTACTAAAGTTACAATATAATATCACTTTGCAAAAGTGGTTTAGGAGCTACTCGTGATCTTCGAAAACATGAACTTATTCTTAGAGGTCCTAAATCTGCTTTAATGACTAGTGAAAGTCTTATGCTCAAGGATCAAAAACTCTCTCTCTCTATTCAAAAGATATCCTCATCTTTCATCTACTCAGGTAACTTAAATCTCGTTTTTCTCATAAATCATGTACTCATAATCATGTTTTTTGTTAATGATTACATGTATTGAGTATTTCATATTTTCATGCCATTGTGTTGGATTATGTCTGTTTTTCAATCTAATCATGTACGATTAGTGTATGTATTTCCCATTTTTTACTATAGACGAACTAATACATGTTCTTTTCCTGATAATTTCAGATTTTGAGTGTGTATTTATTAGCTGAAATGAGCAAAGCGAAAGGTTCTTGGTGGTACCCTTACTTAAAGCAACTTCCCTGCCAGTATGAAACGTTTTCGAGTTTCTCTCATTTCGAAACTCAAGCTCTGCAGGTAATGTTTTTTTTTTTTTAGATTGCACATCTTTACAAAGTTTAAGCTTGAAATGTTGCAAATAATAGTTGTTGGATTGTTAGGTTGATGATGCAATCTGGGCTGCAGAAAGGGCTCTATCTAAGGCTGAAATGGAATGGAGAGAAGCAATCCCTCTAATGCGAGAGCTTGAGCTCAGGCCTCAATTATTAACTTTTAAGTCCTGGCTTTGGTCATCAGCAATAGTATATCATACTCCATTCTAGTTTATTTCAATGCAACTTTAGAGCTCAAGATTTTAATTTGTTTGGTATAATTTTTTACCAACTTTGAGGTGTCTTCTGCAAAATTTGCAATGAAGAGTTGATGTTTGGGTTCCTTTGTGCTTCCATTGTGGGAAGAAAGTTGGTTTCCCGATACGTTGAGTGCTTGACTATGGATGTCTATTGGGACAACTCTTACATGTTGGCCAAGTGGCAAATGTTGTATGTTATTTTGATTTGGCTATGGTTCATTATTATGCTTTCGACAAAGGGAAATGTCGAAAAGCAAGAAAATCGGAAGTCATTCAACAGATTGAGAAAAATAAAATGTTAGTTATATTTTTTCTTTTTCATTTATAAGGAAGTTCAAAGTTGCTCTAATTGGATTTACTTTCCGCCATCCTGAAATTTGTGTTCCACTGACAATACAATTCCAAGTTATAACCAATTTGAAACATGGAATTAGGTATTTTTCCAATTCATTTCACTTCCCATCTATTGTATCTTTACTTTCTATCCTCTCTTTGAAGATATACTACTGTACCATGGGACAGTGGTTGGACTGTGGCTTTCTTCTCATAGGTTACTATTTCAAATCCCCTCAAGGACTCTTGGGGAGGTTTCTTGAGAGTCTGTTATCTTTACAGCGCCCCAAGAATTAGTCGGGATAAGTCTGGCATCAAGGTTGTAAAATATATGTATGTATATTGCGTCATTGCAGCCTAACGTGTGATGGTCATCAATTGCGTCTCACTGACTGAATAATTCAAGTCTAACCATTGTGAAGCATCTTTCCTTTCTTGTTCACTTTCTTTTAAGTTTATTCTGATTTTACTTAAACTCTTTAATCTTTTTCTTGAAGGTATCCCACGTACATTACATATACCATGGGATAGTGCCGGATGTTTTTGCCCCGTTGGCGACTTATTTAATTATGCTGCTCCTGGAATGGAGTCCTTTTCCTCTGAAGAGGTAGTAAGTTGGACACAAACATCTACCTTGGAGATCAGCTTATTAGGAAAAAATACAAGTGAGGAGGAGTTGGATGTTGAGCACATTGATGGAGGTTCACAGAGGTTGACAGATGCAAGTTACGAGGAACAGGTTGAGGCATATTGCTTCTATGCTAGGAGGAGATACAGAAAAGGAGAGCAGGTACATGTTTTTAGTTTTGCTGTTTATCTTCACAATCTGGGTAATATTACTTGTCTTGCTATTGTAAACATCATTTTTTGTGAAGTGCATCATGAATAAACTCTCTGCATGTTTCAGGATGATAAATTTTTCACACCATTTGATTATAAGAATGCCTTTGTTGCTGTGTTTTGTATCATTACTCTCTCTTGCCTGACTCAGTCTTCTTTTTTCATAGTAAAAGTATTATATTTGGTCACCAATCTTTGAACTTGTATGTTGAGTTGTAATACACAATGGTCTTTTAAGGCTCTCCATAGTTCTCTTCCACGTATAGTATACCAGAGCAAAATGGTGAGCCAACTTCCCTATATTTCTATGTTGAAGAGCATTAAGTTATAGCCTTCAAAGTTCTCTGATTTCTTCTGGTGCAGTGGTGAAAAGTCACCGTGTATAATTACTTTTAATCATACAGATTTGATTTCGTAATGGTAGCTTATCTTCTTCATTTTGATTATTCAAATGAGATCTACTGGTCTTCTTAGTGACACCTTTTTCCTACAGGTTCTTTTGGGGTACGCAACATACACAAATCTGGAGCTCCTTGAACACTATGGATTTCTTCTGAATGCAAATCCAAATGAAAAGGTTTTCATTCAAATGGAACAAAAAATCAACTTCAACTCACGGCCGAAGGACTATATATATCCAGCACAACGGAAAACCATCTTTTGCACTATTATCTGCTCTGCGTTTGTGGGTTACCCCACCAAACGATCGGAAATCTGTTAGTCATCTTGCTTACTCTGGAAATCAATTATCAGCTGAGAATGAGATATCCGTCATGAAATGGCTAAGAAAGAAATGTGAAGTTCTCCTAGAAAAGTTGCCAAGTTTGATCGAAACTGATGGTTTGCTTCTAACCTTCATTGAGAAAATGCAAAATCATCCTTCTATTCAAGAAGTTAAAAAGATGATCTCAGCTTGTGAAATTGAGATTGGGAATTTCTTTGAATCAACCAATTCACAAATGTTTGGAGAAGTGGGCGAGTTACATTTGTCGAGTAAGGCTAGAAGGTCAATTGAGAGATGGAAATTGGCAGTTCAGTGGAGGCTTAGGTATAAGCAAATCCTTTTCCATTGTTTTTCATTTTGTAGTGAAGTTATTTATTTTCTTTCTGCTCAGCAAGACTCCGGTGGCCTGTGAATAAAATCAAAACTGGTATACAGCATAAACCTAGTTTTCAAATTTCTTTGGCATAGTTTGAAACGGAAGTGTCATCTCTTTTCAGCCTATGTTAATTTGTCCCTCTCTTAATCTTGCCAGCTACTAGGTTAATTCCTACTCGTAGATCTCAGAATTCCAAAATCCAAAGGCTGACTTTTTCAATGGAAAATTGGTAGTCAAAGAAAGCGTCTGCAACCAAGTTTGTAGCCCTTGGAGTAAAGTAAAAAAAACAATGTTTTTGCTTCTAATAGAAGTGTTAGCGAGCCAACCTGTATTTGCGCATTCCTGTGGCCCTAGTAAGCTCTGTCAGTGTTTTGTATAGCATTCTACTATCACTTTAGGGAGACTTATTTTTATTTTTTGGTCCATTAGACTGCTTCGGGTTGCAAGTTGCAATAGCCTCTGAATCCACCACAGATTAAGATCTAGCAATAATCTCCTACACCTCACATTTATAATTTTAACCAACTGCAAGTTTGTTGACAACTTAACATTGCAGTTCATGAAAGTTTGTTATTGGTGATTAAGTAGGTAAAACTTTGGACTTATGTTAAAGTGTCCATGGAATTGCGAATTACGGTTTAAAGAATAAAATGTTTAGGAGCTTGTAGATCACTTATTTTATTTTTTTTGGCGGGTAGAGTTTAGAAACTAAAGAAAGAAGCTATTTGAAATAGCTAATAACGGTCATAAAATGAAGTTAAACCAATGAAGAAAAGAATGAAATCTGTTTCAAAATTATAAAAGTATAAATATAAAAACCCATAAATTCTTTCCCTTCATTTTTAGAAAATCAAAAGTAAAACCAAAAATTTGCTCAAAACAAGGAATCTCTTCTTTCTGATGAATTCCTTTCTTGTCTTAAGAATAGTTCTTTCTCCTCTTCTCACAATCTTCTTCTCTTTTCTCTCTTTGTCCTCCTATACAGAAAATCTTCCAGCCAAAAAGTTTCGATTTTATAACTTTGGAAACAAATAATCTATTAGTCATTACAACACCCATTTCACTATAAATTCACTATTTTTTGTATATGTTTAACAAATCATATCATCTGTCATTTTATCTGAAATAAGTTTCGAGACTTTAAAACTTTTGAAAGGAGGGTTTTTAGTGTTTTCTTCTATGGCTTCATCTGCATTTAAGCGATCGGATTCTATAGCTGATAGTATGCCTGAGGCTTTGAGACAGAGTCGGTATCATATGAAACGATGTTTTGCTAGGTATATTTTCATCGATATCAGCTTATTTTTGGTCCCAACTATAATGATCTTTTAGTTAAATTTGTTACTAAAAACTCTCGTTTTGCTTCAATTGTTTGAACAGGTATATTGCAAAGGGGAAAAGTCTGATGAAATTGCAAGACTTGATGGATGAAATGGAGAAATCTATAGACGATAAGCTTGAACGGACACAAGTTTTGGAAGGCTTACTTGGTTACATCCTTTGTTCAACTCAGGTATTAATACTTGGGTTGCATTCATGCCATTCTCAAATAGCTTGATATGGTGATATTAAATAAATTTAACTAATATGAAGAGTTTATTCATTTGAAAAATTGCAGGAGGCAGCCGTTGTTCCTCCATATATCGCGTTTGCAGTAAGACCGAACCCTGGTTTTTGGGAATTTGTCAAAGTTAGTTCTGATGATCTAGCTGTAGAGGGAATAACCGCTGGAGAGTATCTGAAATTCAAGGAAATGATATTCGATGAGAAATGGTATGTTAATCATGTTCAAACCCATATTTCTCAGAATGTGTGCACTATAATAGGCAAACTCACAATGCCAAAAACAGAAATGCCCGAGGTTAAATACTGCTGTTCTAGACTTCTGAGAATGAATGATAAAAAGATTACTCTGACATGCAGGGCGAAAAATGAAAGTGCATTGGAAGTGGATTTTGGAGCATTCGATTTCTCAATGCCCAGTGTGACCTTATCATCTTCAATTGGAAATGGAGTCCATTATGTTTCCAAGTTCATGTCATCAAAACTGAGTGGGAATTCTGAGAAAGCAAAGCCTTTGCTAGACTACTTGATTGCTCTTAATCATCAAGGAGAGGTAAATACTGCAGTACATTACTATTTGAAGCCTGACAAAAAAGAGAAGGAATAGTTAGCTGGGAAAACTTAATACACTTTTATTTCGTTTTGGTATGCAGAAACTAATGATCAGCGAGAATCTCAATACTGTTACCAAGCTCGAGACTGCATTGGTCGTAGCTGAAGTATTCGTTTCTGCACTTCCCAGTGAAACTCCTTATCATAAGTTCGAACAAAGGTGAACCTTTCTCAAATAGAATATACTTTCTTCTTACTTAGTATATGGATAGGCAAAAACACTTGGAACTAAAATGACCGTGTTTCTTGTACTGTCAGGTTTCTCGAGTGGGGTTTTGAGAAAGGTTGGGGTGAAACCGCGGAAACTGTTAAAGAGACAATGGAATCACTTTCAGAGATCCTACAAGCACCAGACCCTATACACATGGAGAAGTTCTTCAGCAGGGTTCCTACAATATTCAACATTGTAATCTTCTCTCCCCATGGATATTTTGGACAAGCTGACGTTCTTGGCTTGCCTGATACTGGTGGACAGGTATGAAAACATATTAAAGTCAGTCTGATTGCTTAACTTAACAAAGATTTAATGTAAAAAACATCGGTTGACTCAAGTATATCTTCTATGTTAAACAGGTTGTGTACATTTTGGATCAAGTTAGGGCAATGGAAGAGGAACTGCTTTTTAGAATCAAAAGGCAAGGATTGACTGTGAAGCCCCAAATTGTTGTGGTGAGTTGAAAGATCATTCTAAATTTCTCACTGTAATTTAAGACTGTTCAGATGAACCATCCTAAGATTCTTTTTTGTGGTTTTCATTTTCACAGGTAACAAGATTAATACCAGATGCTAAAGGAACCAAATGCAACCAAGAGTTGGAACCAATTCTTGATACAAAACATTCTCACATCCTCCGTGTTCCATTTAGAACAGAAAATGGAGTTGTAATAAGGCAATGGGTTTCTCGTTTTGATATCTATCCTTATCTTGAAAGATTTTCTCAGGTGTGTAATCCATCTTGGTCAGTTCATTCTCACATGAAATTTTATCAATATAGATAGTCTTATTCAAGGACAGAAATTTTATCAATATAGATAGTCTTATTCAAGGACAGAAGGGAAGAACCGACCGTTTCATTTATACAATACTAATCATCTTCTTCCTTAATTTTTCTAGGATGCAACTGCCAAGATCCTTGACCACTTGGAGGGAAAACCAGACCTCATAATCGGGAACTACACTGACGGAAACCTAGTAGCATCTTTAATGGCAAGCAAGCTAGGGATAACTCAGGTATTATGCTGTTCTCTGACCCAGAAATGTTAGTGCCCCTTACTCGTAGTCAATGCTACTGACATTTTATCGTCCAATTGTAGGGAACTATTGCACATGCGCTAGAAAAAACCAAATATGAGGACTCTGATGTGAAATGGAAAGAACTAGACCCAAAGTATCACTTTTCATGCCAATTCACAGCAGACATGATTGCGATGAATAGCACGGATTTTATCATCACTAGCACATATCAAGAAATTGCAGGAAGGTTGGAATACATCTGCTTATATTTCGCAAAATTGAAATGAGGCCTTCAAAGTTGAGTTGGTTAGTATTTTTGCTTGTGAAAACTGATTTATATCGTTTACAGCAAGGAAAGGCCAGGACAGTATGAAAGACATACTGCATTCACAATGCCAGGGCTTTGCCGAGTAGTTAGTGGCATTAATGTATTTGATCCCAAATTCAACATAGCTGCTCCTGGGGCTGATCAATCCGTCTATTTTCCCTATACACAAAAACAAAAGAGGCTTGCGGCTTTTCATCCAGCCATCGAAGAGCTGCTTTACAGTAAAGAAGAAAACAGTGAACACATGTGAGTTATTTTTCAATCATGTAACACTGACATGAACATAATTTCATCCATGTGTTCACGACAAACCCTTGAAGTACATATTCATTTAGGCCGAGATCACTTTAGAGCAACTAAATAATATGGAGTATAAGCTTTTCTAACATATGAAATTCTCTTGAAACAGTGGATTTCTTGCAGACAAGAAAAAACCCATCATATTCTCGATGGCTAGACTCGACACAGTGAAGAACATTACGGGATTAACCGAATGGTATGGGAAGAACAAGAGACTAAGGAATTTGGTTAACCTAGTCATTGTTGCTGGATTCTTTGACCCTACAAAATCTAAGGACAGAGAAGAAATTGCTGAAATAAAGAAGATGCACTCTATCATCCAGAAGTATCAACTTAAAGGTCAAATGAGATGGATAGCGGCTCAGAATGATAGAGTCCGTAATGGCGAGCTTTACCGTTGTATTGCTGACACAAAGGGAGCATTTGTACAACCTGCCCTGTATGAAGCATTTGGACTTACAGTCATTGAAGCAATGAACTGTGGATTAGTAACAATTGCTACTGACCAAGGAGGGCCTGCAGAAATTATCGTCGACGGAGTGTCAGGAATCCATATTGATCCCAATAACGGAGATGAGTCGAGCAATAAGATAGCTGATTTCTTTGAGAAATGTAAGGAGGATCCTGAGTACTGGAATAAGATGTCCACAGCAGGTCTTAAACGGATATATGAATGGTAAGTAAAAAATGCTAATGTCTTGATTAATAAGGAAGTTGGCTCTTTGCCATTGATTAACATCAAATAAAATTTCTCTTGCAGCTATACATGGAAAATTTACGCAAACAAAGTATTGAACATGGGATCAATCTATGGATTCTGGAAGCAATTGAACAAGGATCAAAAGCAAGCAAAACAAAGATACCTTCAGATGTTTTACAATCTCCAATTCAAGGATTTGGTGAGTTTCGATGTAATCCACCTACTTCCATACTGTTAACCAAACTAAAATTACAATGAGTCAAACTAACATCTCTTTCTTATTCAAAAATATTATTACAGGCAAAGAATGTAAGCATTGCAAGCGACGTGCCTCAACTGCCACTAGCTCCAACCCCAGAAATAAAACCTCTTCCAATAGCCAGGCAAGTTCATGAACTCGTACTAGTTTCTTTCTCATGCCGACAATCCTGGTCGAAAAAGAAGTACTAAATTTCTAGTTCTTCTAAGATTTACACTTCTTTTCTTTCATTCTCATATGCCAAATTTTATACTAACAATATTGCACATTGTTTTGAAAAAAACAAAAACAAACAGGAGAACACAATCTCTATATCAGAGGTAAGCAATACACTCCCCCGGTCTCATTAGTATCAAAGTAGTCATTCAGTTCTACCAGTTCAATAGGCCAAATTATTTAATTTTGCATTCATTTAACTTATTTTAGGATGTTCGGTTAAATTGCCAATGGTCTTAGGCCCCTTCCATGCTTCGACTCAAAAGAGCCTTAAAAATTCGCAGGCACCAACATGAAGAAATAAAAAGTGTTGAAGAGTCTAAAAAGTTTGGACAGACAAAGGTGGTTGAAGAGATTAAGAAGGTCAGTTTGTTGAGCACTATTCGTGGGAATCGTTCGTCTTCAAACTGGTGGGTGTGTGCCATATTTCTTGGTGGTTTTATTCTATACCATTACCTCGTAAAGAAGTTGAATTATTATGTATAGAAAGAATTTATCGATTTGATTATACAAAAGAGCTAACCAAATCAGCTCACATATATTGGAATTCAATAATATTAATAATACAATAGACGATTGTTGTTTTTATTCTTACTTCTTTGTGAATATACTGGTGTTCTTCACCATCTATCCTAAAAAAGAAACAGAAAAACATGCCACATGCTATCTACCACTTATCAATTATCAAAACATGAAATCCTTTTCCAATAATAATAAAGTATTAATGAAATCTTGATCGACATCTTCAATCACCTTGTTCTTTTCATCCATAGGGGGTAAAGGAATCTTGATCCTCCTCGTTGTATCAGTAAACTCGACATTCCACGTGAGACTGTCCTTCTGAAAGATTGTCCTTGTATTAGGTTCTTTGGTTAGGATCTTATACTTTGCACACAAAAGCGAATGGAGCAATCTGACACTGTCGTCATCTGTCAAGTTTAGTTGTGCCCTAATTTCTGAATAACTTAATTTATCTGATGAGTTGAATAGCATCAGAACACAAGCTTGATGAGTCGACACAATAAGCTCTACAGGTTTGTTGTTGTTTTTTGGAACTTTCCAACGCCGCTACAAGAACCCAGTGAGTATAAGTATGTAAGTTTCCTGTGTTTGGTTCGTGTCTGATAAAACTCCTAGAGAGATTTTTTCAAGCATCCGTTCATTTTTCTTGGCATTGAACTAGACGGAGATATTTGAGGGACTTAAAACTTTACGAATTCATTTTTTTGGCAATGATGGGTTAATTTGGCCCCACGTTACGACCTTTAGTCTTAAAGGTGTATGATATGTTGTCCTGGAAAACAAGAATACTGATGTTGTTTTGGAAAACAACAATAGCAACAAGAGATTTGTTTGAAAGTTTGGGAAACTAAAGGGATGGTTGGTCGAAGCTCCAGTAGGTAGCCACTCCCTTCTCAGGAACCGTATGTGAGACTTTCGTATCATACGGTTCCGTTCCGAGCTTCTGTCGCCGGCCTTTGTAATGAGACCACTATCTATGCATGTTTTTTCCATCTGGACTCTTAATTTTTTGCTTTTCGGGAAATGCCCACCCGAAATACCATGGCCGATCACCAAAATACTGTGAATGATGTCCGAAAGAACCATGAACTATACTATATAGGAACCCACTTTCATTAGTAAGGCGAGCTTCACCTGCTGCGTCTTTCTTCGGAATTCTACTGAAATGGGTTAATTCTACCAGTGCATCCCGTTTCTTGGAGGGAGGGGAAAAATCCATAGTTCTCGAGGACCGGGCGTCGACCATCTATCCTTGGTCAGCATCTGATGAATAAGTGAAAGAGCTTCGAAAGCCCAGCTGACATAACCCAATTGTCTCCACTTCCACCAGCTAGTTTAGACTCATTTTTAATTGGACTAGACTACTTACAGTTGCTATAAGCATTTACCGCCACATTTTGCTTGACCTGACTCCTCAAGACGCTTTAACCTAGTAGATCACCAACTGAGGTTCATAAACCAGGAAACTGGATACCAGACAAAGTTGGTAGCGGAACGGAGGCTAAAGTTCTGAGTCTGCGCATATATCTTTCTCGAGCACCAACACTAGGAAAATACACATTAATACACCCAAGAATTGGGGATAAGCTTAATCGAATAGTAACGAACGTGCAAATTCTTTATCATTATTGGCTCGGCATCCTTCTTGGCTTAGGCTTGCAACTGATCTTATGCCTTTAGCGCTGTTTTTCTGACCTGTCGCATAGACTGCTTATGCCGACATGAGCCAAGAGGCAGATCTTGTGCTACTCCACCTGGTCGTATAAAACTGGCATGCATCCTCGCTCCCGTGACTCTTTCATGAAATTCCAGCTTGAGGCTGGCTCTTCTTCCCCGGCCTATCCCTCCGATTTAGATCTAAAGATGAAAATCGTGTCCACTCACGTACAATTGAGTTTTTTTTTATTATTAAAAGTGCAATTGGATCTATAAAATCCAAAAAAATAATCCTCTTCAACTGCAATATTGGATAGAGAACTCTCTGCCCGATAAGCAATAATGAAAGAAATCCATAAAAGCAGGGCGAGGGAAGAAGTGTTAGCCGTCAACGTCGTTCTTCCTCTATAAGGGTCCACTCAGTCGGGATCATAACTCCACAAATACGACTCCTCACGCTACAAAAGAGGGTTCACGTGTCTTGGAATCTATTCTTCCAAAGGGACTCGTTTCCTTGATTATTACTTGTTATAGAGGGTTATTAAAATAAAAGTGACATCAATAACCACTTTTTCTCTTATGGAAGACCATATTTATATACTCTCTTCATCCCAATTAAATTGTCAAAATAGAGTTTTGCACATATATTAAGGAATGAAAGATGTACAAGTATAATTTTTTTTAGTTATTCCTTAAATAAAAGTCTTCAAACATTAATTGTTATTAGTAGTATATTTTATAAATAACTTATATTTCCAAGATAAAATACAAGGATATTGTTAGAAATTATATAAAAAAATATTAATTAAAGAAATATCATGGGAATAAAATAAAACCCTATTTAGACAACTAAATTGGGACGAAAAGACCATAAAATTCTTGAATATCCATCCTTTGCTAGCTGAAGATCACCCTTGATAGAGTTAGTTTTTCCTACCCACGTGATGTACAAACCATTGATTACAAAAATAAACTCTTCCTGATCGTCTCTGTCTATTAAAAAAAAAAAACATAAAAACCAAACATGTATACTGCATTCTTCGTCAAAGAACGGCCAATATTATGTCACATGTCCGGCAGTTCTTCAATGAAAAACGTGGGACATATTTTTAGGAAAATAAATCACTGATGACTGATCCAACCAATTTTCCAACTTTTTGGCATTAGGCGACCCAGCTTACCATAATCCTTGGTCATTGTGATTAATCTGCCCTTCAAGTCCCCAAGTCCAACAATCAAGACTTCAACGACTTAATATTTAGCACTCACTTCTTGATCACCACAACCACAATTTCTTGATCAACACAAGCACCACGACAGTTGCAGTTACTCTTGCTATGATTATTTGATATGCAACTGATTTTATATTCATCACTTAGTGGATTCGATCCAAACCCAACCCTATTATTTTCTCCTGTCCAAGTACTTTTAGTTTCAATCCAAGAGCTCAGTGAATAATAGGGTTCCAAATTATTCTCAGGTGAACTAGTTCCTCTGGTTTTCAGTATTGTTCTTAGCGTTTGTTGGTACCGGAGGATCACAAACGATTGCAACCATAGATTAATCAAGTATTATTTACTTATTATCATTCCGTTAATATTTGATAATTTGTAACTTGACTAAATCATTCCATCTCGTCTAACCCTGGATCCTAGTAAAACCTGCCATAAGGAAGTCTGTTCCTCGTATGTAGCTCCCTTATAGTAGCCATTCTAGTATACATAGAAGCCCCAAATACTTCCAGTGAACTTCGTTAAAAGGCCTTGCAATTCAATTAACAAGGTATTATCCCTGGTTAGCCGTTTAGAAGAAGAGGGTAACACAGTACAAGAATAGAGGAGCAAACCATTTGCAATTTGTTAAATCTAGTATAATAGAACTCTACCAAAAACAATCAACTCATGACAGCCCAGCCAAAAAGAAAAGCATGCTGCCATAAATAACAAACCCAAATGGTACGGCTACACAAGATAAGAATTATACAACGGCCTTAAATTATCTCACTTAACATTACAAACAAACTGATAGGTTATAATTGTTTTCAGAGAAGACTCAGGGAACATAGTTTTATAGAAAAAGACAACTTGGGTGATCATATCGCGCCCTGTAAAAGAGCACTAGCTCACTACAACAGCCCTCAAAAGAGAGAAAAGATATATATGTTTATGTATATAGGTTTATAGAACTACAAATGAAAGAAACCTTCAGTGAATCTACTACCTCTTTATACCCTCTAACAGTAAAACATAACCTTCTTCACATTCTCCTTCAAAGCAGGGAGGGGTCTAACAGCTGCACCAGGAGCCCTAGTACCACCCCGTGCAACAGCACCGCCCATACCACCACCACGACCAGCAGCACCACTTGCCATGGATCCACTATCAGATGTCTCGGGTTCCATGTAAAAACGAGCGCGAAAAGCAGCAAGATGGGCATAATACGCCGGTGGGACTATCAAGAAGAAATGCAAAAGCACAATGTCAGTGAAATTTGTAATTGTGGAAAAATCTTGCTCTGCTAATAGCTACTACGCATTAGTCTGCCCATGACTTGCTAGTTGCTACTAATGGAACACCACTGAGTCAATTTCAACTGAACCCTTCCCTAACAAGTTAAAGAGTATATAGAAGCACGTTTTTTATAATTTTATCAAAATCTGGCAGATGCTGCAGACCCAATAACCCTGCTTGGTGTACTATTATATCTACTAACTGGATAATAAAAATATGGAAGGACAAGCATTTAAAGTTTAGTGAACTAACCAATCGAAACAGATCTAGTGCATCTGGCATAGCTGCAAGGAAAAAAATAGATAAGATCAGACAAGTAGTTTTTAATAATGCTTCAAGAAAAAAGTAGTTCAGAATAAGAAAGAGTAAGAAGTGACATAACAGTAACACAAAGACGGCGCTTACGTGTAGCAAAGATTATTTGTGAGGGACTGGAGCCCATCGGCAGTAAATTTGTTCTCGTCCCATAACACATGATAGTGAGCTGGACGACTAGTGCCCTACAATGATTAATGACATCGCATGACTTCCATGAATCATATGTAACCAAGGCACCATGCTTATACAAATCTCATAAGAGTAACCCAAGTATAACCAAAGAAATACAAGAAAGTCTGGTCTATACCTGAATACCAGCATGACTGCAGAGGTAAAAGTCAAACTCAGTAGGATGACAAATCTTGGAATCTACCACAGTTCCTGCAAAACAACAATACTGTTAAAACCTTTCCAGGATTTAAAACCATCATATTTAATCAAGCACAACAAGAGTCGATGCATATTATTTTACCTGGTAAAATATTTCCACTCCTGTCAATTGTTTGACGATCGTTATGGTTATTTGCAAACAACCTCGTGTGATGACGTTTTTGAACCACAACAAATGTAACCGGTGGCTGATAGTTTGGCTCCAAGGAAGCACAAGCCTGTGTAAACAGAAAGTTGAGAAAGAGATCAGTTAGCTGGCTTGATTCCAACAAGCCATAATTTGTTATAACCCCAAGGAGTATAGGTTAAAGAATCCCAAAATTACCATCAGTGAGCGAGGACTGAGACTACAACTGCTCAGCTATTTTCATACAATACATAAAATTCTCCACCTAGCAAAGGTTGTTACTAGCTATAGACCCTTTGTCCCTAAGAAAAGTAGCAACTTAGACACTACACACCATATTACCTTGCGAATAGCATCAAGCTCGTAGAGTAGAACTTGATAAAACTGACCCTCACTTACTCCATCCCTGAAAGCAGAAAATGATCATAAAGAATAAGAAAAGGCAGCAGACATAAGCCAATTAGCTACATTATGAACGCTGGAATCACCTGTAAAATATAATACGCTGAGGCTTCTGTCCAGTTGCTCTACGGAAAGAGATAAGAAGTTCCCTAGTTCATGAAAATATAGAAAAAATTAGCCAGAACCAAAGCTAAATATACAATTAAGGTCCCGACAAGGAAAATAAATTGAAATGATGAAGATGCAAAAACAACAAAAGAATAACCACAGCAGAAAAGACACATACTTAACCATGCCTCCCGTCACAGTTCCTCGAACTGGATCCTGCCATACTTTAAACAGATCCTGAATCAACTCTTGGCGATGGGCTTGAGCACATACCAAACCAGCATACTTCGTTACCTCTGGCCAATCTTGTGATGCCACAACCTTGATAAGAGGTACAACAAAATATAAGTCATCAAATGGAACAAATTAAAAGTCGCCAGAAGCCGCCAAGTTGAACTAGAGTGGATTAGAAAATAATGAACTAGAGTGGATTAGAAAATAAAATCTTACAGCAGCAATAGAGGGGCTTGAATCCTCTCCTGGATGAGGATGTGTAACATCAGCACCAAAGATAATGGTTGGCCGGTCACTGACAAGTGGTATACGCCTTGACAATGCATCAACCAGCACAGTGTTTCGCCCACCAACCTTAACATTTATCTTGAGGGCAACATTTGCCAGGTACTGTTTGCTCATCTTAAACACATGCTTAGTCAGGCAACATTGGGAAACAAGACCAAGTTCTGTCTCACAAATACGCTTCAAGTCCCCTGTTAAGTACAAAAAGTCCATTAAATTTTTGCTCAACCAATCAGAAATCTCAGCTACGAGGGCGTTTCAATTAAACACAAGCCTTGTCATACCATAGAGTGATCCATTGTTGTCAGGCAAAATGACAATGAGCAAGTCGAGTTCCTTGCCCTTGAGTTTTGTCATTGCTTCAGAATATCTGGTTTTCAATGCTCGTTCAACATGATCTGGACGAGCGGTATACGGAGGGAGAATCGGCTCAGTATTAAATGTCTACACATGAAGTAACCAGAATATAGTTAAATGGAGCATTGAGTATCAAAGTACAGATCAAATAATCAGTCACCAGGAGTTGGATAAATCAAGTAGGCATACCATCCCAGAAATATGACACATTTGGGCGAGCTCATAACAAAAACCACGAGCCACACTGTCTTGGACATTGCGTGAAAAGTTAAAACACATCCAGTTGTTAACAATACCCCCATTAACCATTTTCTGCAGGAAAAAGAGAGATAATTTAGTAAAATGCATGACACAACAAGCCAAAATCTAGTGACCTCTACTAAAAAATGCTGACCTTGTTCATCATATTCCATTGCCCGACTTGGGGCAAGCAATCTCTCTCTCTACCACTTTCACTGTACTTAAGCTGCATGGGAAACCATAAGTTATCAGTTAACAACAAAAAAAGGAAAATACCAGTTCTATGACCCTACAAATTTGGTATTACCATTACAACTAACAATGGAGATGTGTAAGCTTATTTACCCATGGAGCAGGAAGAATGCGAGCCTCAACTTGAGCAAGCTTATCACTGATTTTTATTCCAAACTCCTTGGCATAAGGGTCATCATAATAAGCATTGTGGCGTACAGTCTAGAACAAAAACATATTATCAAACAATCTTCAGGTAAAGATGAATGCAGAACACATATTCAATGCAGTAGTTCCTAAAAGAACACACACTTAGCATAGAACATTTTAAACCAGGAGCTACAATGTCAACATTACCTGCATAATATCTTTCTCCCTTTCCTGTGGCCGCTGACATGTAACTTTCAATAGAGCAGTTATCTGGCGTTCATTGAGTCTTTTTGAGTACCTCTGGCCCTCCACAATTTTACAAACCTGCATCCAGAAATTGTAAAGCACATTAAATTGTATGCATAAAACTCCAACACTACAGAAAAAAAAAAGTCTGAGCGTGTATTAACCTCCATGGGAAGATAATTAGGCCTTTGTTGATTCCCAACTTGCAAACATGGCCAGTGTGTGTGTTGAATTGAAAACCCATAAGTCTCATCGAAATACTGGACAACAGATTTCATAGTACCTCTTTCGTCAACAGGGAAACTTTGAAAACAAACCAAGAAATAAATCATCAGAAAAGTGGTATTATTAATATTTACAAACAAAAAAAAACACCCTAAACAGTTAACCTACTCTATAAGATAATAATCGACTTACGTCAGCTCTCGAGTTGCCTGAGAGGTTAATCCAAATATACGGTACTTCCGGCGCATATTTCCTCGATGAGTTACTTCAACCTTCACACCTCTAAGGGCCTTCTTGATCTGCAATCCAAAGAAGAAAGTTTATAGATGGATGTATGTCAAATTCAAAAAGTTCAAATCATTTCATGTGTTATCAAAACACATGGTAAGTTCACAGACACACATAAAACATGTGTTCCCGAGAGAAGTTGTTTACCTTGACTCGATCAGCATCAGACAAGGGTCGAGCAAGTGCATCCCTATTCAGCAGCTGAGTAACAAATTCTATGACAGGTAATGGCTCAATGAAAGCCGTAGAAGACATATCTACAAAAAACAAACAAAACAATAAACACTTAGCATGGAACTATACATTAGTCTTTTTGCTTGAATAAGATGACCAAGTAATGGCTCGTGCATTTAGGACATAGATAACTAAGAAGCTGCTACAAAAATGACCAGATCATACATGATGAAATACCAGATTATTGAATTAATCTTAACAATCAGCAAAAGTCAATATTTGAACGCACCGATATTCAATGAAAGACCCATTTGAGTTGGGCGAATACTCTGGTAGAAACCACGCCAACTTTCCAAACCTTCACCAAGCGACTGTCTTCTCCCCAAGTTGGGGGAATAGAATGAACGGCCAACAGGAGCATACCTATTATAACCAATAGATATCGATGTAAATCTCAAAACTATGATATAAAAAACAGAGAGCCAGAACAAAATAATATAAGACATATACCTCGAAGTTGGAAGCTCACGCAGAACAATGTCGAGAACCTGAAGGGCTTCCTGAGGTGCATCTGCCTGTTTACCCTGCAAAAACATTCCCAAGTGGTGGAGATCCGCTCGAGCAGCGTATTTTATAGCAACCTTGAACACCCTCTCTCTCCTGTATCACAAAACAACTAGAGATATAAGTTTACGGCACATATATGCAAGAGAACATAAAGGAAATGAGAGGCATCAAAGCAAGAACCTAGGAGCTCCAGTGCCATCATCCTCGTCAATCAAGGTAATTGAGAAATCCTTATTAGAGAAAGGTAACGGTCCAGCCGTATAAAGACTCTTCCTTCCATCGTAAGCAGGAAGGCGTCTCCCAAGATGGGACTCTCTATATAGTTTAACAAGCTGCTCCATAACAGCCCTGTTCACACCCCTTGATGTACCTTCAGGAGTGATGGAAACCTGGCAACACAAGCAGATGATTAATAAACGAACAAAGTTTTAAGACATCGGTAAAAAGCAAATAGATTGAAGGAGACCCTTACATCATACTGGTGCAGATCCTTGTCGGGTAACTCAGCAAAAAAATGGTTTGCTTTCACTACGCATTTGATTCCAGTAGTACCCTTGCCAGGTCGAAGAGGAAATCGCATAGATTTGCTCGATGCGGGCGCAGCAGATTGGCTGGGTGCTAAAGTTAAATCTTGAGTTTGCTGGGTTACTTCCGCCGAAGTGTAGTCCTCGGGCTGAGACAAAGATCCAGCTTGAATTGTTGACCCAGCACTTGTAGGTGCTGCTTGAACTGGGACCTGGGTAGCTTGATGCAGGTCGGGAAGTGGTTCCATAGAAGGACCACTAAGCGAAGGGCCAACACGACCACCATCACCACGGTTTTGCTGAGGTTGAGGTCCTCGAGGCTGCTGCTGCCCTCGGCCTTGGTATCCCTGCATTGGCCCACCCTGTTGCTGTGGAATTGAAGGTTGTTGAACACGGCCCTCGTATTCCTGTGATGGGGCAGCATATTGTTGCTGAGGAGCCATCCCACGCTGAGGTTGCCCACCACGTCCCACAGGATATCCTCCACGGCCTCCTTGCTGAGATTGTTGGGAAACCCACCCTCTTCCACCACCACCCTGCTGAGCAGGTGGGCCTTGATAACCTCCACGCCCTCCCTGTTGAGCAGGTGGGCCTTGATAACCTCCACGCCCTCCCTGTTGAGCAGGTGGGCCTTGATAACCTCCACGGACTCCCTGTTGAGGAGGTGGACCTTGTTGCCCACCACGGCCTCCCTGAGGAGCAGGAGGCGGTGCACTTTCAGTTTGACGCTGTGCTGGTTCTGAACTCTCACCACCAGCACCAGTTGGATCAGTTCTCCTCTTCCTCACCATGACTGTATCTGTCCAGCAGTGAAGCATATCCAATTTAACAGTGACAACAGAAAATGAAGAAATAACGACACCAAGATTTCAAAAAACCTACAAACTAGAAATAAGCACTAAACCAGTGACGAAGATGTTGAAACACGTGAGACATCAAAACCTGTTGACAATAGAAAACCCAGCCAGCCAATTTACATTCAAAACTCTCACTATTGATAAAAATAACTTCTCACAAAGAGGAAGTGATAAAAATAAAGTAAAAGCATAACATAAAACCCTTCTATACTATGGAGATATACTATCCATTAATACAAAATCAAACTATTTTAAAGTTTTTAATTTAAGAAGCAACAACTAAACCAAGAGATAAACTACTGACACACTTGAGTAAAACCCACGAACTAGAAACTAGAACAGATGAGAAGCAACTGAACTGAACCAAGAGAAAAACTGTTGAAACACTAAGTACCAAAAAAAATGAAATCCAAAAAAACAGATGGGAACTAAAAACAACCAAATCTATAAACTAAATGAAACACCAATTAAAAACAAACGATAAACAACTGAACAAGAAACCGAACCACAGTACAGATTTACAAAATGCCGTTACACATAATTACACAACCCTAGATCGACTAACCTAAAACATGAGAGGGAAAGAAAAAAAAATACCCACTGAAACCCTAACTTCAAAACCAGAAAAAATCGAACAAAACCGTCGTTAGATCAGAAAAAAAAATAGTTACCAGTACTAAAACCTGACAGAGAACAAGTGAGGAAAAACTCTTCAAAACCCTAACTCATGAAAAATCAATGATCCTTGCCAGAAAATACACAGTACAACATCAGATCGGAAAATAGAGATCCCCGAAAGTCTACAAATCTTAACAGTATATACCTTAACACCGTTTTTGTATTTCTGAGAGGACTTCACTCTGAATGGATACCAGTAGGGTTAAGAAACTGGATTCTAGTTTTGAGAGAGAAATGATAAATTAAAAAACACCAACCCAAACCCTTAACCTGTGAAACTTATTTTAACATTTTACGGCTCCTTATTTATAGACGAAGACGCCGAGAAACGACAAACTACCCCATCTCTCACCACCCTTCTCTATCTTGTCACAATGTTGACTAGGCGTGTGAGTTGGAGTGTATTTTGCTTGCGTGGTACATCTACGTGACACCATATCTTCCCACTTACTCAATACGTGGTGGAGCAATAACCGAGGCAAGAGATAACATCATTGAGCACGATTAATCTTCGTGACTGTAAATAATGGCATAAGATTAGGGGAGGGTTAATGAAGCGTTTTTTTGGACAGCTCATAAATAAATATGATTCTTAATTAGTTCTAATTCTTGTCACATTTATTTTTGTTATCCAGTGATAACGAGAAAAATGAAACTATTTCTGTTTTACATGTAAATATGGAGCTTTGTATTTTGATTGATTTATTAGGTAGGTCGAATTCTAAGTCCAATAAAAAAAATATTAGTATTATATATATCCTTACTTATGAATAAGACAAGGGTTGAGATAAAAAAAAAATATTTAAAAAAAAACAAAAAAAATCTTAATATATAGATCAAGGAAGTAATATTTAGAAAATTTTAAAATTAATTTCAATTTATGTTTATATGAAAATATTGTTTTCAACAGAGGTTATGTGAACAGTTGTACAAAATGTGAACAGTTGTACAAAATAAAAGACCATCTACGGAGTTTTTTAGGATATCAAATCATCTATTAAATGCTTAAAATAACGTTTTCATTGGACGTTACATGAACAGCTGTACAAAAGTAAACAGAGCTTTTCAGTATACCGATTTATATGTTAAATGATAAAAATTGCAAATTCATGGTTAAATATTTTATTGGCAAGTTAATGAGATTTTTTAATTTAAACATAATATATAATAAAGTTTTTACCAAATAAAGTTCATAATCCCTCTGCAACTGTTTACTCACAAAAAGACACGGCAAACTAGTTATTTACATCACACAACAGACTAACATTGATGTGTATACATGTCAATGACAGACAAACACGAAAAAAGGTACAGATTGCCAAGTTGGAAAGGTTCGGTAGAAGTAGGTATAACAAAGGTGTAAGCTATATTTATGTGATATTAGTCCCCCTCAAGTTGAAATGGGCAAATAAAATTATTTTAAACTTGTCTCACGGAAATTCAAAATGCGAGCTAGACAATTCCTTTGTAAATGTATTAGTATCTTGTCAAGAGTTGAGATCTATTGATACATGTAAAGCCTTCAATAGCACTTGTTATATCATTGGTATGTCGAGCTCTATTTAGGTTGTGAATATTAGGCGCATAATTGTTAAGAAATCTATTTTGTGTACATTAGAGTTAAGTAGCAGAGTCGGAGGTCAGATCCCATCAACATTCAGCTACGAGCGAAGGTTGACGACTTAAAAAAATAAGGAGTACATAATTATATCCAGTATATAACCTCGTCATCAAGAAAGGTAGTAACGTGAAGATTGATAATCCTATTTTTGTTTTCTATCGCTTGAACTATCTCAAAGAACTCACTGAACCAATATTAATAATGGTAAATGACCTTAATAATACATATTTGAGGTGATTTGAGACTTTAGTGTGGATGTTCTTGATCAATTAAATGATAAAAATGTAGAACGAACCAAAACATATGACAAATTTCATGTTGGTTTTAAAACTTATTGGAGTACAGACTTTACCAAAGTGCTTTTGGTTCCAGAACTATGCAGAAATGTGTGGCCTATTCTATTTTAGATATGTTTTCGAGTTTTCTTCTACATTAGGACATACTTATTTGCACGAGTTTAATTTCTATTTATGGATATTTTGAAAGCTGCGTTAATTTCATTTATTTATTACATAAGGCTTAATCATTTTTATTTAGATAAGTAAGTTGCTTATGAATAAAGTTAGTCGTTGTTTTTGGTAATAACTTAGATTAAGACTTAAACGATGTAACTAAGTTGCTTTAGAATAAAACCACCTGCCATCTTTGGTGATAACTTACCTTATGTCTAAGGAAATGTGTTGCTTGAAAATCAAGCTAGATGTTTGTTTTTTTAAATAACTTAGCCCGAGATTTTAAACAAAGCCTATGGACATTGTTACACTATAAATATATAAAATATGTCATTACATCTACCAATGTAGTACGACCAGGGGATTGACTTTGGATCGGTCAATCCCCGATCAGGATCCATGATCGATCTCAATCGGGTAACTCGGCAAGTTATAGATTTGCATATTTCTTTTGACAGCTCATAAATAAATGAAACGTTTCTTATACAACTCATGAATAAATGTGATTCTTAATTAGTTATAATTTTTGGTCAGTTTATAATTAAATGAAACGTTTTTAGACAACTCACCATAAATAAATGTGATTTTTAATTAGTTTTAACTTTTCTTATTGTATATTTATTTTTGTTATCTACTGACTAATAAGAAAAATGATATTACTTCCGTTCCACATATGAATATGAGTTTATATTTTGATTGTTCCATTAGATAAGTCGAACTCTAACTCCAAGATGAATTTTTTTATACATACCCTTATTTATGAATAAGACAAGGGTTAAAACAGAAAGAAAAAAAATGAATTTTTATAAAACGAAAAAAAATTCTTAATCTGCGGGACGGAAAGAGTAATATCTAGAAGATTTTCTGAATTAATTTCAATTTTATTTTTATGAAAATATTGATTTCATCGGTGATTATGAACAACTATACAGAAGAAAAGACAATCTACATAGCTTTTTAGGATATTGAACTATTTATTAAATGTTAAAAATATCGTTTTCATTGGACGTTACATGAACAATTGTACAAAAGTAGATACCATCTACAAAGTTTTTCGGTATATCGAATAGTATGTTAAATGATAAAAAACACAAATTCACGGTCATTTATTTTATTGACGAGTTAGTGAAATTTTATAATTTAAATAAAATTATATAATAAAGTTATTTCCAAATAAAGTTCATAATCCATCTGCAACTGTTTGCTCAATTGTCTTATTACAAAAGGACATGACAAACTCGTTATTCATAGCAAACAACATACTAATATCGATGTTTATACATGTCAATGTCAGACAAACACAAGGAGAGGTATGAATTCCCAAGGTGGAAAGGTTTGGCACAAGTAGGTATAACAAAGGTGTAATGATAAGTGCACAAATTACATATTCTAATATCAAATATATGTTTATATTTGCTATAAATTTTTTAATATTGCCTTGTATTATGTTTGTTTTTGTTGATTTGTCTTTTATTAGGTGAATCATCCAAAAAGGAGCTACAAAGTGTTAGATTGTGCAAGGAAAAAAATGTTATAAAAAATAATGGCCAAAAACCAATTGGAACTCATTCAAATCCAGGATTTTTTCTCATCATCTTATAAAGAATGATGAAACGAAGCCAACGATGAAAGAACAAAGTCATTCTGACGTCGTATGAAGAAGTTATGAGAGAACAAGAATTTAAACTTGTCAGTTCCCCAGAACTGACAGATCAACAAGTTTTATCACATGAATTATTAAAGGAGCCCGACAATCTACTCAGGGCTGTCAATTATTTCGAAAAGTGATAAGGGCACCTGCATTTCTACTTACTACTTCCAATTATTGAATAAATTTAAAAATTCCAGCACATCGGTTAAGGGTACCATCATCTTCCTCCTTTATTCACGCGACCATTAGAAATGTTTTGGTTCGGTTTTTGATGACTGTTTTTTCAAAGCTGCAACAGCGCATGATCGCACCGTTGTTGATCACAAATTTATACGTGTTGCTAAGATTCCTGATAGAATTACCTATTAAGAACCCTAACTAGATATAAAAAGGTTCATAGGATTATTTAATTTACAACTTAAACATTCATGAGAACCAATCATATTACATGAACACAATCAAATAACTGTTATACACCATCAAAAATGAAGATAAAAAGAAATCTTGAACATTGATAATATTCAACCATATTGATTCATATGTTTAGGACTTCAGATTACATCCCCAACCAATTGAAGAATTATTTATTCATGGATCTACTAAAACCCATGGAAAATATACAAAGAAGAAGAAGGAAAAAAAAAAGTGACAGACCGGAAATTTTTTACTTTTAGTGGGTCGTGTTTCGGTCCATTAGGCCAGCTCCAACTTCCCGATACGCCACTCGAGAAAATCGTACTTTTAAATTTTTCGAACCAATTCGATCTTACCAAGTAAATGTTCATCGATTTTTCTCAAACTGCTTTATAAGCAGGCAAACTTAATCATTATATATTTTCTTTGTTCATCGAATCCGTCAAACTGCGCTACAATTTTTGATATCATTTCTAACATTTATCGATGCCGACAGACGATATGAATTACCACATTGAGTAACAATCATCTCTTATAAAACCCAAACTTTTATATTTCAAGGATCATCAAATCCTACATATGATATCCATCGTTTTATTATGAAGATATAATATCTCCCACCAGAGTAGTCGGATACTAGCCACTGTTACATCTAACGGTCTTCCGGGTTGCCACTCGTAAGTGGGAGCTAGCAGGCCTGACAACACACACCGTTCCAGCGGCGGGTGGGGATGATCAGTCATGTTGTCTACCACCGTTCCAGCGACGGTCTTCCGGATAGCCACCCGCAGGTGGGAGCCCCAGTGGGCCTAGTACTTCACAGTACTAAGTCAAGCTCAACCGAATGTCTTTTACAAATGATATGAATTACTCAAGAGAGTTAATAATCATTTCCAGATCAATGGTATGAACTGTCATCATAAACAACAACCATTCTTCTCAGATGATATGAATTACCTCTAAATGGCAACAACCATCTCCCAGTCTCATTTGGTGATATGAATTGTCATCCAACAATCACCTTTCATTTCTCATTAGATTATATGAACAACCTCGAATAAGTTGCAATCATCTCTCAAGGTAGTATGAACAGCCAGTACTGCAACTACCTCTTACTGCCAAGGTTACAATCATCTCCGCATGGATGGTATAAACTTCCAAGCAGCAACCCACCCCTTTTAGACGATATGAACAACCTCATGAAGTTGTGTTGAACCGCATAGCGGCTGCCTACGTACCCTCTTTGTTGCTCGAAGGGATCAAGCACGACGGTAGTTCGTCATCTATTTATGTAGATAATATGAACTACCCCCAATAGTAGCACCTATCTCTAATTAAATATCAAGTAAACTTATTAAGGAATAAGTGTTAACATACGTACATAAATAACATAACCCAAAATATGGATATTAGCTCATCCATAGTCTGTAGTAAACTATCTTTCCTGGCACATACAAGCATAAAAAGATAAATAACCCAATCAAATATGCATTCACCTCACAGTTACATTAAGTACACATACACAATTTATATCAAAAAAAAGTCTAAGTCCAAGTAACCATAATTACTAAAATTTCAACTGTATTTCTCATTGGTATCGATTACTAATATATACGCCGGCTATGCTGTCATATAAAGTTCAGAAAACTAAGCTAATAGTACTCATAAATCAAGTCATAATAAAATTCCTAGTATTGGTTTGATTACAGTAGAAGCGAGTACACAAATCAGACTTGACATTATAGAAAATAACCAAGTAAGCTAATAGGCTTATTATTCACATCTATATTCCAAAATCCCCATAAAAGAGTCCAAACACCACATTTCGTATTCAAATATCACTATGAGCAAACCAAAGAGTTCCTATATTGTGTTTAAACAGTAAAAATCATGTTATGTTTATGCATGGAAGGACATTTAAAAAATATATACTTATGATATACATGTTCACTCAAGTCCTCGAGACTGTTGACCTAAATAATAATATCTTTGGCATACGCTCATTTTGGGTCTAATCCAAAATGGTCTTTCAATTCTAGTGTCTGTCTCTCCAAAAACCTTCGATCACCATACTCAAACATTTGGCTACCAACTTAAAAACGTACACACCTTCACTTTTGTACATTAACTAACAACTCCCAAACTCATCAAGTAATACATTGTACCATCCCTAAATCAAAATATCTACCACCATCATTGAAACAATATGATAACAAAGAGATAATAAGAAAAGAATGGTAATATTACACTGCAAACTACATATACAGACTAATAAACGGTACACAGAATCTTTTAAAGAGATCGTATGTATGTATAGGCATATACGTATTGTATTAACAAAGAAACAACAATGATTTTGGAACTAGATATATATTTAGAAATTAAAGCAGTAAACTTACCCATCACAAGTTAGTAAGAAATCAATCTCAGACTCTAAACAGTCTGAAAACACGGATTTCGGCACAGGACTGATAAGAGTGACCAAAGTTTTCTATCAACTTTCCGCATAGCCTGCACTAGACAACCATAATTCTTAAAAAGATTAGGAAGCTCAAGATGATAAAAACACAGTACTGATGAGAGCATGTGAGTAAAGTTTACAAGGTAGTTTTAGTCCAATTAGAATCCATGCATCTTTTAATTTATCTAACAGGTATCAATCAAACCGATAAAAAACACTAAGTGGATACAATACAAATCTACTAAAAAAATGAATAAAATTCCATACTTAGCATTACAAAGTCAATACACAATTCCCATCTCAAGTCTTATTATCCCATCAAAATTAACTAATCAATGTTGCACATAAAACATGTATAATAACGAGATGTCTATATAAACTCAGAAAAAACTTAGCAACAACTAGTTCGTAAACTAGGCTGTATAGGATTTCTGTTTACAGAATGTAGTCACGATTTATCTAATGTTTTTAGTACCAAATCTTATCCGATCGACTTGAAATTTTTACAGTGGCTTTATGACTCGAGGTACAATAGCATATTCAAAAATTAGCACATTCCAACGGTCATTATGAACACATACACATTAGAAACATGACTACTCGCATTGTTGTCCTACAGAATTCAGTCAGGTTTGACTCAAACTTTGGAGTACCTAAATTAATCAGAACTTATTGGAGTAGTTACCCACAATTAACTGAACAACATAAAAAATATTCATCTCAATCCGATATACAGATAATGAGAAATTTAGAAATCAGTCCACTATTCAGGATTTAAATTCTGCACAGCATAGTCATAGATGATACAATATTTGGGGTAGTAAACATGACCTGATCTTCATAAACTTTTTATCCTACCTTCATCACACAACAAGGTATTACGTATATAAATTTCATCACAATCCAACCACTGGATCTCAACATATAAATCAAACGAAAACAGACTTTTGAGGGTTTACAAGTGAAAAAAAAAAAATGGGTAGTTCTCTTAAATACAACATGAATTTGGGTGAAACTACACAAACCCATATTATTATATTACATGACTTGAAGTTTAATGAATGAGCCATGAAAAATCCCCAAAGTTCATAAGAACCCTAATTCTCAGATTTTGTACTAGGAATGAAATCAAATCCAAATCATCATCAACCAAGTTTAAAACGAAATCATAGAGTAAAATTCCCTTACCTTTGCTTGGAAACCAACTCCATAGCTTGACATTAACAACCCCTTGCTGATTTTCTAGCCCTAACCTCACCAATATTTCAAACCATTTGTTTTAAATTCTTGGTTTGAGAAAAATGAAACCAAAAATCGTTGAAGAAATAGGAGAACATGGAGAAGAGAAATCTGACAGCGATTTTTTCCACAAACTTCTAAGGTTTTTCCATTAGAAAAATTTCAGCTCACAAGTAAAAAAAGAAGAGAAAAATGTCCTCCTCTAAATGAAATCAGTAAAAAAAAAAAAACTTTTGTTTCACCATTTATAAACCAGCCAACACCGACATCAGCATCAGCTTCATGTATTCAGATCTCCATAGAGCTTACTCGTGCAGGATTTTAATCGAGTTCTCTCGATTCTTCCCCTATACTAGAAAACGAGAAAAACACAACAAGAAAAATAGGATGAAGAAGATCTCGTTTTATGATGCCATCTTATAAAGGTAACTTGATATACCCTTCTCCCTAAGTGTGTGATTTCCATCTCGTCCTTTAAATGATTTTTTTAAAAAAGGAGTTGAGAATTTTCTTTAGAAAAGAAGAAGTGGAGAAGGAAAACAGAAGAAAAAAGAGGTCTAGTTCCTTCTTATTTTCTCTTTTTAACAATCATAATTACCTAGGTACCCGGGCAATCTATTTGACATGTGTCAAGCATGCTCAAAATATACTATCTACTAATCATGCACAATACTACTACTAAGGGGTATCCTATTTGGTACACTTACTAGGTTTACTTATACCCAAGAAAATGTTTGGGGCGTCACACTATTACCCCCTTAAAAGAACTTCGTCCCAAAGTTCAACTTAAAAC
Source organism: Papaver californicum (assembly GCA_023531435.1). Taxonomy (NCBI): domain Eukaryota; kingdom Viridiplantae; phylum Streptophyta; class Magnoliopsida; order Ranunculales; family Papaveraceae; genus Papaver; species Papaver californicum. The sequence goes on from JAJJMC010030994.1 coordinate 5,309,052, forward strand.
TAAAAGTAAAGAAAGTTACATGTAGTCCGCGCATGAGTAGAAGACCGGTGAGTTCCAAATGCACAGTCCCGTTCGAACCGGAACTGCTCTGATACCAACTGTGACAGACCAGAAACTTTTATATTTCATGGATCATCGAATCCTACATATGATATCCATCGTTTTATTATGAAGATATAATATCTCCTGCCAGAGTAGTCGGATACAAGCCACCGTTACAACAAACGGTTTTCCGGGTTACCACTCGTAAGTGGGAGTTAGCAGGCTTGACAACACACACCGTTCCAGTGACGGGTGGGGATGATTAGTCTTGTTGTTTACCACCGTTCCATCGACGGTCTTCCGGATAACCACCGTAGGTGGGATCCCCAGTGGGCCTGGTAATTCACAGTACTAAGTCAAGCTCAACAAACCGTCTTTTACAAATGATATGAATTACTTAAGAGAGTTAGTAATCATTTCCAGATCAATGGTATGAACTGTCATCATAAACAACAACCATTCTTCTCAGATGATATGAATTACCTCTAAATGGCAACAACCATCTCCCAGTCTCATTTGGTGATATGAATTGCCATCCAACAATCACCCTTAATTTCCCATTAGATGATATGAACAACGTCAAATAAGTTGCAATAATCTCTCAAGGTAGTATGAACAGCCAGTACTGCAACTACCTCTTACTGCCAAGGTTACAATCATCTCCGACTGGATGGTATAAACTTCCAAGCAGCAACCCACCCCTTTTAGACGATATGAACAACCTCATGCAGTTGTGATGAACCGCATAACGACTGCCTACGTACCCTCTTTTTTGCTCGAAGGGATCAAGCACGACGGTAGTTCGTCATCTATTTATGTAGATAATATGAACTACCCCCAATAGTAGCAACTATATCTAATTAAATATCAAGTAAACTTATTAAGGAATAAGTGTTAACATACGTACATAAACATCATAACCCAAAATGTGGATATTAGCCCATCCATAGTCTGTGGTAAACTAGCTTTCCTGACACATACAAGCATAAAAAGATAAATAACCCAATCAAATATGCATTCACCTCACAGTCACATTAAGTACACATACACAATTTATATCAAAAAAAAGTCTAAGTCCAAGTAACCATAATTACTAAAATTTCAACTGTATTTCTCATTGGTATAGAATTACTACTAATATATACGTCGGCTATGCTGTCATATAAAGTTCAGAAAACTAAGGTAGTAGTACTCATAAATCAAGTCATAATAAAATTCCTTGTATTAGTTTGATTACAGTAGAAGCGAGTACACAAATCAGACTTGACATTATAGAAAATGACCAAGTAAGCTAATAGGCTCATTATTGACATCTATATTCCAAAATCCTCATAAAAGAGTCCAAGCACCATATCCCGTATTCAAATATCACTATGAGCAATCCAAAGAGTTCCTATATTATGTTTCAACATTAAAAATCATGTTATATTTATGCATGGAATGACATTTAAAAAAAAATACTTATGCTACACATGTTCACCCAAGTCCTCGAGACTGTTGACCTAAATAATAATATTTTTGGCATACGCCCATTTTGGGTCTAAACCAAAATGGTATTTCAATTCTAGTACCTGTCTCTCCAAAAACCTTCGATCACCATACTCAAACATTTGGCTACCAACTTAAAAAAACGTACACGCCTTCACTTTTGTACATTAACTAACAACTCCCAAACTCATCAAGTAATACATTGTACCATCCCTAAATCAAAATATCTACCACCATCATTGAAACAATATGATAACAAAGAGATAATAAGAAAAGAATTGTAATATTACACTGCAAACTACATATAAAGACTAATAAATGGTACACATAATCTTTTAAGGAGATCGTATGTATGTATGTATAGGCATATATGTATTGTATTAACAGAGAAACAACAATGATTTTGGTGCTAGATATATATTTAGAAATTAAAGCAGTAAACTTAGCCATCACAAGTTAGTAAGAAATCAATCTCAGACTCTAAACAGTTTGAAAACACGGATTTAAGAGTGACCAAAGTTTTCTATCAACTTTCCGCATAGCCTGCACTAGACAACCATAATTCTTAAAAAGATTAGGAAGCTCAAGATGATAAAAACACAGTACTGATGAGAGCATGTGAGTAAAGTGTACAAGGTAGTTTCAGTCCAATTAGAATCCATGCATCTTTTAATGTATCTAACAGGTATCAACCAATGTTTTTGAGCCCCACATGATTTGGAGTTATGGGTTTGTGTTAGAATCGTGTCTTGCAGGGAAGGAACACTAACGAGGAAGAAAACAAGTACCAACAAAATCTTCCCCTTTACCAGTTGCAAGATGCACATCAAGTGCTTGTAAAAATGCATGATCTACCAGTTTTACACGAACCAGCCTTGCTATCATCTAGACCATGGTTTTGGTGAGCGTTTGAGAAGGTTTAGAAGATCGGGTTTGAAGGGAGTTCAAGTTACAGTGAGTTTTCAGACATAAATAAGAGAAGACAGGGAATGAATTGTTGTTGCTGCCAATTATATGGGGGTTTAGCCATTTCAGGCTACAAGGAAGCCACCAGCTGTAGTTGTTCGACTACACTATCTCTTTACGGCTAGCTATGAGTCTCAAGGCTGAGTACAAGGGTTTTTCAGCGGCTAGGACTTGATTACTTGAAATTGAGTTAAATGACTAAAAATTAGTTGTAAACTGATGTTACTGCCGTTGGAATATGTGGCTGAATTTTGTTGAATGGCTGAGATTGCTCTTGAATTTAGAAGTCGAGAGAAAATAGGAGCTGGATCTTTATTGTAGGATTGGAGAACAAGAAACAAAAAGCTATATAAGAAGACCTAAGGCTACAACAAAAGGGGATCTCAATATACCCTCCCGTACAGGACCTGGACGGACAGGAAAAAAAAAACAGAGAAGCAAATACCTTCACGGACAGGAACACAAGGGTTAGTTGTTATTAAATTAAAATTCTTAATCAATTTTAATGGTTTTTGAGAAAGTCATGTTGGTCTAATTCTCTTGTTAGGGCGAAAGGATGAACTTGTAGAGATGGTTTTCTTTGTATTTCAAAACTAGGGTTTTCAACTGTATGAACTAAATATCATTATTTTGTATCTCTCTCAACGTTCTACCTTCTCGATGATTTTTCATGTTCTATGCCACGTATAGTCCATTGTTTGGTTAGTAGAAGGACTCGTTGAAACCTCGTATAAAATCGTTTTATGAATATTCTTTGACTCTTTATGCCCCGTATACTTAGTACTTCGAAATTCTACCTTAGGTTGAGAACAAACAAAAATTCTTTTTAAAAATTCTTTCTTCGATTCTTAAACAAAAAATCTTCCGTGTATTAGTAGCTAGATTTGCTATTTTACATGAGTAAAATCGAGACCCTTTGTGACGAACGCAATTAAACCCTAATCTACAACGGATTCCCGGAATCTTAACATTTTCCTCATACTGTTTTCAAACTTTACTAAATAGTTTTAATTCACTAGTTAATTTAATTCTTTATAAATAAAAACCTAAAAAAATATTTTAATCCAAACTCCTCGTGCGAACGAATCGTATTTGCTCTTGTCTACATCTTTCGACACTGTGCGTTTGCGGTAAAACAAAGTCGGTTTTCTGACGCATCAGTTGCACCACCTCTCAATGAAGCCCATACTTGCCATGATGGCTAGATGAAAATTCCAATCAACTCTGTCAAAAGCTTTAGCCATGTCCATTTTAATCCCCATAGTACCATTTCCTCCTTTTTTTTTACCCCTTTTTGTATTCATATTGTGGATAAGTTCATGGGCAATAGTAATGTTATCAGAGATTTGCCTTCCATGTACAAAGGCAGATTGAAAAGGGGATATGAGCTTAGGAAATAGAGGTTTTAATCTCTGAGCAAGAATCTTAGATATGATTTTATAAGTGGTGTTGCAAAGGGATATGGGCCTGAAATGGGAAGGAGAAGTAGGGGCGAAAAATTTAATCTTTGAGCTCTGCTTCTCGAGAGGAACAAAGTTGAGTCTTTCATCCACTGCATCAATCGCGAATTTAACTGGGTTAGGATAATAGGTCATTCTACTATTTTATAATGGTAATTTAGTAAACATACCATACGGTCAAAGTTAGTCTACAACCCAAATGCATCAACGATATGTTCTACAATCCAGACCTTAATCAACAACCTAAAAACTCTATCCCATCTCTCACTCCACGTTGAGTGGTGCGCGTCACCTCCCCTCCCATTGGTTGTTCAACGAAACCCCAACCTCTGGTTGGATGAAATGCTAGTTAGCCCCCTTACATTTCCTGGCCATTCATTTTTTAAAAGGTTAGATCGATCTGTTGATCCACGTTGGGCGGTAGCTTCACCCTCCTTTTGTGTCGGTGGGTCGGCAAAACCCTTTATCCTGATTGGTTGATATTTGATTTATTATTCTTACACCATGTTTACACTTAAAAAAAAAACTTGACCGTCAAATTTGTTTGAGAATTTAGTTAGAAAGTATTCATAATTTGAGTAACTAAATAAAATATATTCGTCTATTTTTGTTTTTATTTTATAATTGTGGGAATAAATAGGTAAAACAAGTAAATAACTAAATTTCAGAATAAAAAATGTTATATCTTATATAAAAATAAAAATTAACAAATTGAGATATATGTTGTTTAGGAAATATTCTTTTAATATTGTTAAGAACGAGATTAATAAGTAAAAATAGAAAAAAGAAGGAATTTAACGAATTAGGTAATACTATTTATTCCCTAATTAAATTATTATGCTTATTTAACATAAATAAGATTTGGTATTGTTTTAGTATTTTTAGATATTTTCAATACTGCATTCCCGAATTAAAATTCACAAACTATTAATTTGGTATTGCAACACTTCCCAAGTACTACACTTAAACCATTAATAGAATTTTTGATTTTGTTTACTGATCATCTGTTTGTTCTCTCAAATTTCTCATGGCACAAAGAAAAAACCTAACCCCTAATATTTTCTTATTCTCTGTATTTTCTGCAGTTCCGTGCCTTTTTTATTTTGATCAATTTGTAATTGTTTCATTGATTTTAGGTTTTATGTTTGGTTGAGAAGAAATAATATGAAAAATCATTGGTAATATCTCCACTTCGATATATTACGGTAACTACAGTTCTCTTATTTTTAGTGAGATTTGGTTTTGATTTTTTTTTTACCATAATAGTATGGATTGTGAATAAACACAGTTATCTTTAAACCTTGATATTTGACACATAACCCTAACCTAGAATTTTTCTCATTGATATCTACTATTATCTTTTTTTAGGAAGAAAGAGCCGTGATGGAGAAAAGAGTTTTGCGAAATTAGGTAATACTAAGCTTCATAGGTTTTATCTCAAATTTTGTAGGATAAAATAGAACGAAAAAAAAAATGTCTTGCACGATTGTTTGATCTTACATAATTTTTTCTCTTATAATTTTTTGTAGGTGGAGGAACATTCTCACTGGTTTCTCTCCTTTACTGCTTTAGATCATTCTATGGTGGATTTGGTTCCCATGCTCGGTGTGCTATTTTGATAGTGGTAGTTGTCTTCGAATATAGTGTTGGTAAGTATAGTAGAGTCTGTATATACTTACGTTAACATTCGAATATAGTGTCGTTTTGGTTATTGGCTTAATATCTGTTTGGATAGTGTAATTAAGGATCTGAGTAATTATGGGATGCGAATCACAAATTTTTGGGTTTTTTCAATTGATTAGGTTTTATCTTTGTTTATAAGCCCAAGAGTGGAATAATTGGATGTCGGGTATAAGATAAGATATCAGATGATATGTATGGTCGACCTGGTAATGGAGTGCTCATTTAGATGCATATAGAGTACGACTAACGACATGCTCATTACAGTTCTAGGCTTGATACAACAGTGAAACCAGAGTTGGGGCGTTAGGAGGGTACATTTCGTAAGCGATTGCAAGGGTTTTGTGGATGCATCATTCTTTTATAATTTTGATTGTATTCCTCTAGCCAAATTTACACCCTTTTAGCTATCTAGAGTTCTATAAGCATATATAAAGTATATAGAAAAACTAATATCAGGTTATGAGAGGATGTGGAATGTTCTCTTAATTTCCATCTGTGTAACTTCAGATTCCCGGAGGGATGTGCTTAGTGGTCAAAAAGGCAAGAGTTGTGAGATTGTGGAATGCTAGGGACACCAATTTGTGGAGAATGTTCAGCTTTTACTTAATCATTACGAATAGGGAGGTAAGAAATATTTTAACATACACATTATTAAATTAACAATTTCTTCCTCAAAGAGAGATCTATTCAAAGATATATATCAGAAGTGAGTGCCTTGGACATTTAATTGATACTGCTGGTTCTACCTATCAAAAGTGAGTGCCTTGAAATATTCTTACATTATGAGCCTATGCTAAAATCATCCTACTTGCATCAACATAGAATCACACTGTCAATTCAATTTTAGGGTATTAACTAATCCATTTTTCTGTGTTTTGTACATCGCAGACTCGCAGTGTATAGGGAAAACTCGAATTGATCCATCTGAGGTAATATCCATGTCGCTAAGTTTATTCTTTAGGGTGAACAATTAAGAATGTTACAACTGTAGTTTTGGTAACTTAGGATTGATACAATGGGTAAGCCGCTAATGTACAACCATAGTTAACAATTCAAACACTGAACTTAGGATCAGATCTTCTGTTTTCTTTTTTCTGCCTTGATTGTGATACTTTTCATCATTTTAGTTACACTATATCATTCAGATCATGGGTTCCATGCCAATCATGAGATGGTCGTTATTTTTTCTCTGTATAGTCTACTTTCTAATGGAAAAACCATGTTAATTAAAACTATATGGCAAATTAGTCTTTCAAATAAAATGCTTCCTAAACATTAAATTAGACATGGAGTGATAATTTTTTTTCTGCATACATAATCGAGTCACTTGTTATAATTTAGATTCATGCTCTCATTAATTTGGTCATGAGACCACACCTATTCTAAGTTGTGTTTGAGCAACTTGGCTCATTGTTATTTAGTAAGAAGTTGTGAACTTCCAAACAATTGAATGTGACGATTGATACTGATGGTGGTTCTTAGTAAATTATGTTGTAATGACCTTATAGGTTATATTAAAGTAACAAGGCTTTTTTTTCCCGTAACAGAATTGGATCGTGAGACGTATAACTTGATTAGTTATGTCCTCTTACTATTGCTATTACTACCGTACAGGCATTTTCACCTGTATTAGACCCGTCTCTAGAGATCCTAAGGCTGTTGGATGAAAGTGGTTGTCGACTTGTCGTACCATCACTTACAGTGCAATCCAACCTTTGTACTTCAGCCGATGAGGTGATATAGCTCTTTGTTCGACCTGCCACCTGAAATTTGGGGCTTGCCATGTTTTTAAGACTATGTTATGAATCTCTTCGTTATTTTTGTTTTGAACTTCTTTTAATTCTGTTGTTTCATATTTCATAAATCAACAGTACTTTACCTATTGAACCGTGATATATTGGTATACAAGAGGCTCTGTTATGAAAGGCTATGGGCGTGGCTAATATGTACTTGGAATATCTAAAGCAATGGGGATGTTTATGAATTGACTTAGGAGGAACTATAACGTGATTTTATGCCGTAATTGTGCGATAAATTTCAATTATTATGCCTTTCAGTAATTTTAAACGAAGGCCTCTCTAGGATATGATTCAGATTATCACCTGAGGTGTTCATAAGACGGTAATGAGCATTGACCATTCTCAATACTACCTATTCTTCAAACTTCAACATTTATTCTGAATTGGTATTTTTTGGTTGATCTATCTTTAAGCAGATTTAAATCCGCTTATTTTTATCTATATTAGACGGTAAAAGTGATATAGTTTCAACTCAAAACAAGTGCAAATATAGTTTGAAGGATTTCTTTTTCTTGGCACTCGGGTATTACAAAAAAAGATTTACCCTGATGACCCATGTTTGGTTGTGGAGCAATCAGATGAAGCTAGAGAGCAAACTGCAGGAAAATTGAAGGGCCAATCAATTTAGCAAAAAAATATACATTGGGAATGGATGTAGCAATGTGAGTAAGATTTACTCATTTTTTTCTTCTATTGGTTTACTTTGTTATTAAACTTTATGAACGGTACAAATGGGTAGCATTGTAAACCAATTGTATACTATTCATTTTTCAATAGAAAGCTTCTCATCTGATGAAGGATAACCCTTTGATGTGTCACTTGCAGTAATTTATGTCATGCAAACATGGTAGGAACACAAATTAGGGATTTATACGAACTATGCCATATCCCTAATTTTTCTTGAAAATTTGTACGACTAGTATAACTAACCTACTTTTTATGAATTGTCTGATTCTTTTAGTTTTTGATCGACAGTCTAATGCTTTCTAACTTCTGATGTTCTAATTTAACATAATATAGTGCATAGTTGATATTAGACCTGATAACCTTTTGATCACATGAAGCAGCATTGTGAAGATAAAAGACTTCTGTGTCAGCCAGTCTTTGAGGTAATGCCTATTTAATCTGTTCAACTTTTTTATTATAAGTGTAGAGACCACCATTTGTTTATAAACCAACTCAGTTCTTCCTTAGGCCATTTGTGACATTGTAAGATATGGGAGCTTACATGGGATGATGCAGTCATCCTCGACAGTGTAGAGGTTTGCTATGTTTAAAACTACAACCTATTGTACATTCGATCATCTTACTCTCCACTGTCTTTGAGAGTTGTAAAGGTTCCCAAGGTCAACACATTATATTTATAAAATAAAAAATTCCTTATTTATGTTTTAATGCAGTGTTGGATGATTTGGGTTATGGTCTAAACTTTGTTTTTGCAACTTAATAATAACTTACAGAGAGCATACAGAGTTTTAGGAGCTTAAGGTGTTAACCGATTCTTATAAGGTATATTATACCATATTTCGTGAACTCGGTCATATTCCAAAATGAGGTAAATGTGTGAACCTTGATGAATGAGCTATTTGATAGACGATGAAACATCATTGCTTCAGGTTCTTAAAGTAAAAACCATAATTCCCTTATGCTTTTTGGGCCTTTTGATTTTCTTTAAAAATTCTGATTTATGTTTTGCTTTTGTTTAAAAAAAAGAGAGTTTTGGCTTTTGGGATCTGGAATTCTCTCTGTTTGGCACACCAGTATTAGCAATTCAAGTACATGTAGTTGCAATGTCATGCATAAGAACTACATGTAATTAAATGTTTAGTGTTAGGCATGAAAATAAAATGGAATCTGTTTAAACGAGAAGCAAAATGATTTGTTTCGAAGAGTGTTATGTATGAATATGATATTTGTTGATGATTTTCTGTTGCAAACTCTCTGTTTACACAATTTTCACTCTTTTCATCTTTGTAAACAAATTTTGAGCCATGAGTACACATTTTGAGAGTGTTTACAACATGAGGAGCTAGACCCCATTGATGAGGCGACGGAGGAAGCCATTTTTCCAATAATAAAGTGGTATACTTTTATCTAATTAATTTTTGCAATTCTTTTATGATTATTTACTTTGAATTAAATTTAAAATAATGATTTATCAATTAGTTGTGTTTTATTTTGATGGTCATGCTTAGTTAAAGGCTATTGATGTCTCATAATTTTGATTTACAACTATTATTTTGAAAATCTAACTTTGGCAATATTTAGAATCAATTGAATGTATGAGTTACAAGATAATTATTAATACTAAATCACTTGAAAAATTGGATAATGGTGGAATCCTTAGTCTCAGTTCTTTCCATAATCTTAAATCAATTTTAATTTAATCTTCTTTATTTTTAGTATTAAAAAAAAAAAAAAATCTTCACAAGTCTGAGTATCGAATCTTTTACCACTATTTCTACAAAATATCAGTTAACCATATTTTTCTATCTGATAACGTTAGAGCTTTCATACATTTATATAATTTGCTTCAGCTACAAGATGGTTTTAGATGGAAAAAATTAGAAGTTGAATGTTTGACTTCACTTTTAGAAACCAACATTACGTATGGATGTTACCTAATTTACAAAAATAGTGAATTTGATTAATGATGTTGTGTATAGTGGGCTTTGTAGGCATTCATATTACTTCCCAAAAAGAACAAAGCTTTTACTTATTTGATGTGGCTTATTGTGATTTAGTGCGTTAATTTTGAGGTTACCTAAGTCTCTTGAAGGATTTACAATGTGGTTTTGTTTTCATGACTACAGTAAATAGCAGAAATTGATGATGCACATGATGCAAAAACCTCTAAATTGGGTGGAGGAATTATTGAACTTAGCAATGTGCACTTTAAGATAACTACTCTATATACTTAATGTCACATACATATCAAGTGCTTTCTAGCATATGCATCTTTACTTTGTTGTGACTTCTGCACTTAACGCATACCTTCCCCATGTCATGTACCTTTTCCAGTTACTCTTCACAATGCCTTTCACTGGTAATCGATGAAATCTTTGTTTGAACCTGTAAACATGGTTTGCATGCAACTGAACTGCATTTTTGTGTCTATTATCGTCTCTTTAGTTTGCTTAAATTGTTAGGAGTTATCATATTGTCTCTTGATGATTTATGGAGGACACACCTTTAGACGAGTTTACTGAACTTTTCTTTGTTACCAGGTATCTTAGTTTGTTGTAAATGGTATGATAAGTTTCCTTCGGTAAATCCAGGTGGTGGAATGTGTATATCCACAAACTGAATCAGTCTTTGATTGTTTGTAGATTTTGTAAATGCAGATGGTGGGACGTGTATATCCAACTTTCTGAAAGTAGAGATCCAATCCATTATTGATGTTCGTTCCTTCATCGGTACATGTAAGTAAGTATTTGGTGTTGATGAGTTATTGTTATGGATTGACATTGTAATTGAATCACCTTTGAACTTGCACGATAATGATGATATATTGCTCGACATAACTTCAAAAGCCAAAGGAAGATTAAGAAGGTTAGTCAGATTAATCCTGTAAGAATCACATATGATCGATTTCAAAGCGTCACTGGGGTCAATCTTTCTATATAAAAGGTACCTGGAATTTAACCATATAATTATCCTTTACTTCTAATATAATGCATACTTAGCAGCAGTTTTGTAACTAACCCATATTTGTTCCAGCATGCACAAAGTTGACACTTGATGATATTAGAACTCCTATTAAATTAATTAGACATATGAAATCTAAATTGGTTTTAAAAAAATGTTCAAGTCCTACTCTATATGCATAAGTTAATGGTTATACCAGATGATTTTTTTGAAAGGTAATAATGATGTGATTCATTGTTTGACAGTAATTTATTGCTATCTTAGCTCAACTGGAGCACATGGCCTTCAACTATGTAGTTGTGGGTTCGAATCCCATAAATGACATTTAAGTTTGGTCTTTGTGCAAGGGATTATTTTCCAATATTGCAGATACTAAAGCAAACTCTATATGCATTTACACTTATGTTTTGGGTCTATGCTACTGTAAGTGTTTGCTGGCTCAGGCAAATCTGTACGCATTAATCTAAACTTATGTTTTGGATACTTATTCCTATGCTATTGTAGGTGTTCACGGGTAAAAAAAAAGAAGAAGTAATTTGACGACATGCTTACCTTAGCTAGAATATGTACAACAAGTTGACTCATGATGATTTGATATCAACCAGTATTTTGTTCAACTTTCTATAATATTTGTATGGTTATTTGTAATTTATGTGAATTAGTAGTTCTGTGATGTACATCATCAGTTGTGTGATTACATAATTAGGCCTAAAAGTTTACTTTCATATGCTGAATGCAGATTTTGACTTTTGAACGACATAGGTTATTCGGTAGCCATGTATATAGTGAATTTCTTCTTATAAAATTTGGAGAAACCCTAGCCCTCTTTTCTGCTTATTTTCTTATGTTTCCTCTTTGTTTTCCTTCTGTTCAATATCTGGTAGACACGTTTTCGTGTCTAATTTGTTCCCAATTTGTTCTTTGTTAAAGCTCGATTTTGTAATAATTGTGTCATTTTATGTAATTGTAGGTGTTTTTGGAGAAATAAATAACCGTAGGAAAATTGGCTAAAAGAAGTGCTAAAAACACTTCCAGAAAAAATGTTAAAGGCACCCTGGAAATGGATAAAGGAACCCCCTTGGAATTGATAAAGCACCCATATTTTGGTTCAGGGCACCCACCTCTCTTATTTTGGATTGAAAATTTGGCGAGAAAAATCTGAATTTCGATCTGTGAAGATTTGGTTAGTAACTGTCGGAGATTTTCAAGGAGTTTTAAGGAAAGAATATTCTTGCGTTATCAAAGGGAATTTATAAACAACTTAAACACATGAAATCAACACAAAAAATTTCGAGAAATATTCATTCTCGTTTTAAACAAGTTGAAAAGAAATCTCGGGATACTCTGAATCTGTTTGATATATATGCATAGAAACAACGTGTGAGAAGGATACAGAGTATTAATCTTGTGATAAAAAAAATCAACAATCAAAACAGAATCGAAAGAAAATCACCGAAATCTTTGATTTTCTGCCAAGAAAATATTTTCATTAACAACGAGATTGGAGGATTTATTGGAGGACATTTGGTATTCTAGTATATAAAGGAATCGATTTGATGAAGTCTGGGGGGGGGGGGGGGGTCTGGAGAGACCAAAAGCACATAAAAAAGAATTAGAAATTCTGCTCGTGATGATCATGATGAAGAAGATGAAGAAAATGTTGCCAAAAGTTTGAATAAATCGTCGTCGTAGCTGTGTATCCCCGTCGCCTATTCTTTTGAAGTCAGCTCTTTTGTAACGGCTAGCAACAATATCTTTTCTTCTCTGTAACATTTATATCCGTAGCAAACTTTATATGTCAATTATTTTTCCTCTTGTAAATACCTTTTTGAGCCATGAATGAGTATTTTGAGAATGTTTTCAACATGAGGAGCTAAACCCCATTTGCTGAGGTGATGGAGGAAGCCATTGTTTCAATAAAAGTGGTACATTTCTATTTTTAATTAATTTTTGCAATTTCTTTTATGATTATTTGCCTTGATTAAAAATTTGATTAAATGATTTTTATTAAGCAGTTATGATTTCGTTAGATGATATATGCTTTGCCTAGGGTTTAGATATTCCATGCTTTTGTTATACAATTGTTATTCTAGAAATCTACTTATTGCCATATTTTATAATCAAATTAAACGAAAAAATTGCATGAATATTGAGTAGATTAAATCGCCTTAATTGGTTAATGGTGAAATCCATAACCTCAGTAATTTGTGAATATCATTTTCATCTTTTGTGCATATTTATAGTTTAAAAAATTAGTTTATTAAAATCTAAATTCATTCTTCACAAGTTCGAGAGAACGACACGTTTTACCACTATTCTAAAATTACATCAATTTTTGGCGCCGCCGACGTGGACTTGTTTTTAGAATTTTTTTAGGTTAATTAGTTTAGTTAGATTTTTATTTTATTTATTTATTTTTGTTCTATTTTACGTTTTTGGGTATTTTCTTTGTATTACAGGTTTTGGATCAAAAAGAAATTGGACCTAAAGATTATATTAATTGATTAAAGACTTGGAGTCAAAGAAAAAGTGAAAAGAACGGAAAAGAAGACAAGATTATTTTTTAAGTTTTTTAGTTAATTTTTTTAGGGTTTTTATTTTTCTTTTTAGAAAATTATATGTGGAAATTCTTATTATTTTTGTAATTATTTTAGGTATTTTTATTTTTTCTTATTTTTGGACTTTGGACTTTGAACTTTTGAACTTTATTATTAATTTTTAAACCCTACGGAAGGGTATTTAAATATAAACTGTAACAGGGAATGACGACAATTACGATATTGTCTCGGCCCCTCGGGTTCGTACACTGACATAGGAGTCGGTGGCCTGAGTCGACTACAACCGATTCATCCCCTGTCTGGTACGGGAGGTAAGACTCTAACCACCCACGAATCCCCTGTCAGTGGGTTTTTTTGTATTCCTTCGTAATGCATATATGTTGAGGACTTGAATACGGAATTAATTTTCCAGTAAAGGGCAAGAACCGGCCATATAAGATAAGGACTCAGATTTCATCACCGTTTCCTTCTTGCCCGCCTTAGGAACACATTACCTAACGCGAAACTAAGCCTAAAATTTGACTAGAAATAGACCTATAGGGTAACGAGCTTATTGGAAAATCATTCAAAAAGACTATATTGGTTACTTTGTTAGCATAACTTAAAGTTCAGGATGATTATTTTAAGTTGATTAGAGCCGCCTTGTAACCCAGGGAAAAGTTGCCAAAGAGGAAGGGTTATCAAAGCTCCTTAGAGCTTATCCTGCTTCTAATCAACTTAATCTAATTCAGATAGTTATGAGGGATTCGCTAAAACTGTAACTAATTGCCTTTTGGAAGAATAGAAGTTGGTCTAGAAACAATCTAAGTGGAGCCATCATGCTTTTTGTTTGCTAGATTCAGTAGGTTTGATTTGGTTGAGTTGGCCTTGTTTGTGTATGTTTAGAACCCCTTCCTGTTAGGATTTATTTTTTTATATTTTTTTGTAAATTTATTAGGATTTTTTTTAGAAAATGTCGAACTGGTATTATGAGGACCAATACAATGAATATCCGACTGAATTTCAAAATAGACATTATCCATACTATCAACATAGTGTGGATAATACTTGGGACCACTACCAACCTTCTGAAGGTTATGGTTCATACCAAGGTGTTCTCAATTACTATTCATACATGCACCCGTCTTTTGAACATGAAAATGAGCAAAACTCGAGTTCTTTGTCTTGGAGGGATGACCTAGAGCAGTTGCAACCTAGTACTCATCATGAACCTATTACACCTCTAGAAGAATCACTCAAGAAGCTATCTGAGATAATGATAAGGACGTAATTCATACATTTTTACCACTTAATCTATATTTGTTAGTACTTGAATTTGTATTAATAATATATTTTTATTGTTTTATTAGATGGTTCACATAAATCCAAAGTTATAAATTAATTACGGCTAAATGCAGCTGAATGGACAAACCGTGTGGAGCTTTTCTTTTGGTTTATGTGTGGGCGTACATAAACAGTAGACTGGCTTGGTGATGTGGTGAGAATAGGCTGGAGTTTACGTAACAGGCTAAAGGAGTGAGACAGTGGTTGAGTCAAGGCTGCTAATACTGCACGGTAGGGTCAGAGTTAGGGTTGTAGCTTAGAGAGCAGCAAGTGAAAGAGACGGCTATAAGGTGAGAAGAAGTGGTGATGCTGATGGAGACGTGTTGCAAGGTGGTAGGCTGTTGGTAGAAGAAAAAGTGGTTGTTGGTCGGGTATTGAGTGGATTAAAGAAAAGAGAGAAAGTGGGACGTTGGCTGTGCAAGGTGGTAGGCTGTTGGTTGAGGC
>JAJJMC010030994.1:5324472-5441069 GCA_023531435.1 Papaver californicum
GGGGGTCTGCTGGTCGGCCAATTTTAGAGTCGTACAGGAGTTCGGAATTTGGAGTTCTTTCTTTAGGTGTGGAAGCGTACAGGAGAGAACGATTTTCGGCTGTGTATAGGGATCTAGAGACAGACGAAAGAAGAAGACGATTATTGCCGGGTGACGACGGTGACTACGGGTTAATTCTTTCTTCTCTTCTATTTATTTTTATGGGTTTTGAGAAACCTTTCTCCATGTTCTAAATTAATTTGTAACTAGGGTTCTATGTTGAAACCACTTACAGTTTTAGATCAATTGAATTAAATATTTGATACAAACCATTCTATTTAAATAGTTTAAATTCATGACTTTAAACAATTGTATTGTCGTTTATGGTGCATGCTTGGCTTATGGTATTGATGTTCCATGTTTCTGGTATACAGTTGTTATTCTACAAAATATCTTTGTCTACTTATTTGATATTCCATGCTTAGATTAAATCTTTTGATGGGGTATACTTAGAATAGCCAAGTATTATTTGTAGACCTTTAATTAGTTTCGTACAATTTTCTCGCTAGCGCAATTTTATGGTGTATGCTTGAGACTAGGGCTTTTTGATGCATCATGTTTAGGGCGTCCCAGCGATATTTGCGACTCTAAATATTCATGAATTAAATAGTGGTGGATACTGAAAAACCCTGGTTACCTACTCTCTCTACTCGGTCACATTTTATTAGTTTATTAGTTTATTATTTTATTTATTAATATAAAAATCACAAAAATATTCCTCTTGGTTAGTTTATTAGAGATATTAATTGCAGTCTTTCACCGCTCTCTGTGGGTTCGACCCGTACTTGCCGTTGTCTACTAGTTAGACGCCGTGCGATTGCGGTTATTATATTGGGTAATCCCAAATCATATCAGATAACAAATAGTTTTGCATTAAGTGTGGGAGAACAATTAGTAGTCCAACTCTTTCTCTAGAAGAATCCCTCAAGCAGATAGCTGAGTATAACAAGCAGATAACTGAGAATAACAAGCAGATGATTAAGGATAAAAATAGGTTCGTATTAAGTATGAATGAAATTTCTGCAAAGAATAATATTGCTCAAAATGATCTTAATTGCCAATGCAGTGTTTCCACTTTTACCCTTGATAATAATGATGAATATTTACCCATCTTAGAGGACGAGGTTAGAATAGAAGACACTACGTATTTAGATAAAGTTCAAACATCTTCATATTATTATGATGATGATTATAGTGTTGATGAAGAAATCCGTAGTCATAATGACGAGGAAACTGTTACACAAATTGAGCATAACGATAATAATGTTGTCTCTAGTTTACATCTTGATGATTATTCATCTATTCAAAAGGAAGAGGATTTGACTAGAGATAATATTGCTTTGGATGGAGTAATATTTCCTTGTTCTTATGAGTATGATTATATTTTAGAGGAACGAGTTTGTCCTGAGACTAGTGATTTGGAGTCTAACGACTCGAAGACAATAGTCTCTGACGAAGATGATAGACTCTTAGAGAATTTTAACGTGATAGAGGATGATTTGGTTCAGGTTGATAGAATTGTTTCCCTAGTGGATTTTGATGTCTTAGACACCCAACCTTTTCAATTCCCAGAGGCTCAAGTACCAGTGATCTTAGGTCATCCCTTTTTAGCTACAAACAATATCGTCATCAATTATGAAAATGGAATAATTAATATTTCTTTTGGTAAAATGACTATTGAACTGAATCTTTTTAGTATGAGTAGACAACCTTCTTGTGAGATCTATGATTTAGAAAAAGTGAATATAACTAGTACTTCAGTTCAGAAAATTTTACCAAACACTTCGTTAGAAGATCCATTAGAGAAATGCCTAGCCCACTTTGGGTTTGATGTTGACGATGATAGTGTTATTAATGAGGTGAATACTTTGTTAGATTCTGCCCCTTTGATGGACACTTTTAATATTTGGAAAGCTAAGTGTGAACCTTTACCAGTTTCTAAGTATAACTTATTTCCTCCTATAGAAGAAGCTGAGTGTAGTTCTGACCCTAAAGACCCTAGAGTCCAACCAATAGTTTTGAGTCCATCCGAGGGTAGTTTCCACACTAAGTTTGGGGGTATCGATGATTCTTGTGATTGTAAAGTATTCCTGCTTAAAGTCCCTCACTTGGGACTTGACATTTGTGCCTCTACCATATTGCGAGATTATCTTCATACACTGTTTCCCGAACCAAATGATGTCCAGAAAGAAGTTCAGTTGTTAGAGACCCATCCTATGGTTGATGTGGTCTACTCAGGAAATAATACCAAGGTTGAATTTGTTTTCCCACCAAAATGTTTTCTTCCATATGTGGGAACGTATGAATTTCAAATATGTGAGTTATTAGAATTTGGAACTAAACCTAATTATTATAGGAAATTAGAATCGACATATCTTCTCAAGAATGACCACCACTTTCGTGTTTTCAATTGTGGTCAGCTGTTTTGGTCAAATCTGATTGACGTTAGGGACCGACAGCTTTTCAGGTTATTATTATATGGTCCGTAAGTTGTGTCTAATATTTTCTTAGTCTGGATGAAGACTTTAAACTTAGCACTTCTTGGGAGGTAACCCATGCTCATGCAACACGGTAATATCCTTCCTTAACTCCTTTTATTCAAGTGGTAACAGTTTCTCCTTGTTCAATTTTTTTAATCATTTATTTTTAGAACATTGAGGACAATGTTAGATTTAAGTTTGGGGGTATGGAGAAACTTTTAGTTGCAATTTTAAACTCCAGAGTCTAGAAACGTGTGAACAATTAAGGATGACACTAAGCATTCTAGGTAGATGGAAACTTAGCTCTTTTCTATAGGAATCGGTGTGCCCATCTAAATGGTCTATTCATAAAAGGATTCTTAGCTCAGGTGATAGAAATAACATGATAGTTGTCACCATATCTCAGAATCTATCTTGACCATATCACCTTCTGTTTTTATTTTTGCAATTTTTGTGTTTCTTTAAGTGATTTGGTGGGGCACCAGTATCAAATTTTTATCACTCCCAGGATGAAGTGTTTGAGATCAAGCCCCATTATTGTATTAGTTAGACCATTATTCAAAAAAAATAAAAATAATAAAAAATGATGATTGACACTTTGATAGTAATACATGTGTGTTCTCCCTGTCTCCGTCGCCTAAGCAAGCGTGGAATGTAGGATCCATGAGAACTATCATATATGTAGTTAATACATTTAAATATTTTCAATAAATCGACCGTTGGGACCCTTGTATATACCAGCTGAGTCGATAATTAGTTTAAGGAATAAGACTAGTGGGAGTGTATCTTAAGCCATCATCCTGGCACTGACCTTCAGACAAATATGGGAAACACCGTTCACCTTAGTCAACACGTGCAAACTTCATTCTGTCTATATCCATCTTCTAAATGTATTCATGTGATTGAACTTTGATAGATTCTGAGTATCGTGGCTGAACAACTATTTAAGTAGAGTTTTGAATTCTTGTATGAATTTTAGTACACTGAGTGAAAACTCGTGTATAGCAGTTGGACTCATATAGGGTAATGATTCTTATAGGCGAAGAATTTAGTATGCCAACTAAATAGTTTGTTTAGCATTTACCCTCAATCGTTCACAAGTAGCTAGGATTTGGAGTAAAGGTTTTGTGGGTACACCTCTTGTAAACCCTCACGAGACAAAACTCGTCCACTAGGGACACCTAGGGGTTTAAAGGCTTATTACATACGCTAAATGTAATCGCGATGCCTGCGAAAGTGAGTTAGGATTTATTTTTTTAGATTAGTTTTGCTCGAGGACTAGCAAAATATAAGTTTGGGGGTATTTGATAGACACGTTTTCGTGTCTAATTTTTTCCCAATTTGTTATTTGTTAAAGCTCGATTTTGTAATAATTGTGTCATTTTATGTAATTGTAGGTGTTTTTGGAGAAATAAATAACCATAGGAAAATTGGCTAAAAAAAGTGCTAAAAACACTTCCAGAAAAAGGGTTAAAGGCACCCTGGAAATGGATAAAGGCACCCCCTTGGAATTGATAAAGGCGCCCATATTTTGGTTCAGGGCACCCACCTCTCTTATTTTGAATTGAAAATTTGTCGGGAAAAATCTGAGTTTCGATCTGTGAAGATTTGGTTAGTAACCGTCGGAGATTTTCAAGGAGTTTTAAGGTAAGAATATTCTTGCGTTATCAAAGGGAATTTATACACAACTTAAACACATGAAATCAACACAAAAAATATCGAGAAATATTCATTCTCGTTTTAAACAAGTTGAAAAGAAATCTCGGGATACTCTGAATCTGTTTGATATATATGCACAGAAACAACGTGTGAGAAGGATACAGAGTATTAATCTTGTGATAAAAAAAATCAGCAATCAAAACAGAATCAAAAGAAAATCACCGAAATCTTTGATTTTCTGCCAGGAAAATATTTTCATTAACAACAAGATTTGGAGGAGTTATTGGAGGGTATTTGGTATTCTAGTATATAAAGGAATCGATTGGATGAAGTCTAGGGGGGGGGGGGGGGAGGGAGAGACCAAAAGCTCATAATCAAGAATTAGAAATTCTGCTCGTGATGATCATGATGAAGAAGATGAAAAAAATGTTGTCAAAAGTTTGAATAAATCGTTGCCATAGCTGTGCATCCCCGTTGCCTATTCTTTTGAAGTCAGCTCTTTTGTAACAACTAGCAACAATATCTTTTCTTTTCTGTAACATTTATATCCGTAGCAAACTTTATGTGTCAATTATTTTTCCTCTTGTAAACACCTTTTTGAGCCATGAATGAGTATTTTGAGAATGTTTTCAACATGAGGAGCTAAATCCCATTTGCTGAGGTGATGGAGGAAGCCATTGTTTCAATAAAAGTGGTACATTTCTATTTTTAATTAATTTTTGAAATTTCTTTTATGATTATTTGCCTTGATTAAAAATTTGATTAAATGATTTTTATTAAGCAGTTGTGATTTCGTTAGATGGTATATGCTTTGCCTAGGGTTTAGATATTCCATGCTTTTGTTATACAATTGTTATTCTAGAAATCTACTTATTGCAATATTCTAGAATCAAATTAAACGAAAGAATTGCATGAATATTGAGTAGATTGAATCACCTTAATTGGTTAATGGTGAAATCCATAACCTCAGTAATTTGTGAATATCATTTTCATCTTTTGTGCATATTTGTAGATTAAAAAATTAGTTTATTAAAATCTAAATTCATTCTTCACAAGTTCGAGAGAACGACACATTTTTACCACTATTCTAAAATTACATCAATATCCTTTTTCAAGGTTTAAGATTTTCGTTTAGATATTTAGGTTGTTGATGTCGTTTTTTTTTTCATTGTTTAGTTGATATTTAGGTTCTCTGTTTTGATACAACCGAAAGAGTAATTCAAATATCGAAATTTAATTCATGTTGTTATTTGTTAATGATTTATGTTTGTTTTGACTGTGTATGTGAGAAGAGACTAATTCAAAGATTGTTTTTACTTATCTTCCCACGTAGAAGAATGAAGAATCCTATCCTTTTCATTAATATTCAACATCTTCTTTAATTTGTAAGTTTAGCCCTTTTCTCTTATTTGTATTTGAATTTATGTTCTAATATGTTATTAATTTCCTAATTGATGGAAATATGAGACACAAAATTGTTTGGTATATCGTTTTTTAACTGATAACGAGAAAGGCCACATCAATTTAGGATCCCAATCGCTCTATCTGGATTGCAGAGTGAAATTAGTTTTAGTGAATCGAACTAATCTTCCGAGAAATTCCTGTTTGACGATAACAAATATACTACAAATATAAATATGAAAGATTCAAAATCAAACAACAGAAAAGAAAAAATAAATATCTTTTTTCTTTGACTTTTACTAAAGGATGCTGGCCATTTTTGCCTTTTTTGATTTAATACCTTTTTTTTCCGGCTTTGTTAAAATTCTTTTGCCATCTTAACCAATAATAATTGACTCACGCAGGACTAATGCTCTGAATTTACCCTTACAACATGTTTTTTTCTTAACATGACTTAATCGTGCCACCAAAAACATTTGCATATTTTATTCCTGTGGTTACAAAATATTGTGTTTGGACACTTGGACAATACATCTCTGATTACAGTTGTGTTAAACTCTCACACATTTTTTTTTGTCAATTTGAAATTGATCGTTATGATTAATGTAGCTCTCATAGATTTTATTGGATGAATATTTATAGTTCAACCCTGAAAAAGATACTTGCGGAAAATTAAAATATGCTAGCAGCTTGGAGTTCTTTCGTTGGTCCTGTGATAGTGCTTAAATAAAGAATATCTTTTCAGATGCTCCTTCTCATGGTTAAGTACCTAAGTGTATACTTATCGTTGCCTTCTATAGATTTTCAATGACGCATGTACATGTTCATCTATTTATATTTTAAATCCATGCTACTATTACTTACACTGAGCATAATATGTTTATCTTTCTAAGCAGGTAAATGATACTATGAGAACATTAACCCCTGGACATTTTCATGACGAAGACACTGTAGCAGCAGTGATGATTGGAACTAGTACGAATGCTTGCTATGTGGAGTGAACAAATGAAATAATCAAGTCTCAATGCCTGCTTTCAAATTCAGGAGGCATGGTATTTTTTGTGATCTCTGGGATATTTAACTCACTGCCTACTTTCTTAGAGAATATGTGATAGTTTGCATAGTTCTTATATTTTGAGCTTTAATTCTTTAGGTAGTGAACATGGAGTGTAGTAATTTCTGGTCGTCTTATCTGCCGAAAACTTCAGACGATAAAGATCTAGATACGGAGAGCCCTAACCCATATGATCAAGCAAGAAGCTTTCCTTAATAGATTATTGGTTGCTTATGCACATGGTAGACGTTTGTTCTGTTATATGAGTCATTCGTTGCATTACTCAATTTTGTACGTGGACAGGTTGTGTTTGAATTGTTGAATGACATGCGTGTGATTTTCTCTGTGTGTGTCATCCATAATTAGATATTTGTGTCAGTCGACTCAAATGAATGCATTTTGATTTGTACAATACGGTACGAGTAAATGATGGATGTAAGAGGCTGCATCGTTGAAGTTTGTAGCCGTGTATTTGATTACCACAATTTTTATTTGTATCCTAGAGAAAGACTTCGATAACATGTCTACATTCTTACTGCTGGTTTGTTTTATGTACTTCGACTATTCTCATTTAGTTTCAAACAACCATATCTGCTGGAAGAGTCAATTATTACTGACTTTGCTTATGCGTGTATTTTGGAATCAATGCTACACCTTACAACCAACAAGAAGATGTTAAATTATTGATATATCAAAAAAGATAATTTAAGGTGATACTATATATGTCATTACTGTAACATAAGTTAAGATAAAATCAAAGCTAACTTAAGGTCAGATTTTATATCTGATTCTAATTAATTAAACTAGTTTACGAGATTTTGGGCAAATTGGTCAAGAGCGTTCATGATCAATTTTGAAAACCTATTTGGTGGTGCCACAACTGTTACTATTTCCATTTTTCCCCTTTTCTTTGAGGTGCTCATGGATCTGTCTAACAGATTCCTTTTTACCTTGTTGCAGTTTGTGAATTATAGTATGTGCCAAATTTATGTTTATGTTAATGATCATAAGAATATCTTTAGTATTCTTTTTTTTTATCGGAAAAGATAATATATTACTAATATCTTTAGTGTTGGACATCATAACTATTACGTTGGACTTCAGTTTCTATACTATCCTGAAATATATCATTAAAAAAGTTTTATTGCAATACGTTGACATCATTTACTTTTTTCCACTGTGCAGAATAATGATGTCAAAGCAGATGACGCTGCAAGCCAAGTGTTCTGCAATCCTTCATAATCTATACGTATTCAAAATTTTATTTTTTTAGATGATAAATTGATCTTTATTTTTGTGATGCCTCATTAGCATCCCAACAAAAGAAACCAGACAAAAGTGGTGAAAAATGACTTTTGCAGGTGGGTTGTTTTAATTGTTCTTCAAACTTAAGTACTCAAACCATATTCAACAAATAACTTACATTGTTATGGCGTATCGGCACATTTTTAAACCACCAAAAATGTTGAGGATGACACATTTTTCATTCAGCAGCCTTTTGCGCGTTTTGGTAGGCTTAAAATACTTTTATATCTCCGAAGATTCACTAAGTTATTGTCAATTTCATAACAAAAACCAACAGTTGGCTTCACACGAACCTATATTTGATTATTTTAGACTATATAATATATGTATATCAAATGTCCTGATAGCTAATCAATGACAATGCACACAAATCTTTTGAATAATTTTTCAGTGAATTAATGGATTCCTTACTCAGGGATACCTCTCTATTATCCTCAAAATTGGTTTAGTTATTTCGGTGGTTTTTTTTTTAGTCTAAATTTTGTTTCAATAATTTGTGTGCCATATGAATTTCTGTTTGTCAACTTAGTATTCTTCATATGGGTTCTAATCATCTATTTATTTTTTAGTTGTCCCATATAATTCTATAGTGTTTTGTCATATATATTTGCTACTGATCATATTGGGTCATAATAAGAAGAGACCCATGTTTGATTACAACGTATCAAACATTGAAAAAGAAAATCATAGAACGGCTATTGTGTGGCAAAAATGCTCGCACATGTCCCTGAAATTGAGATTAATGAGTGTGCTATGATGACTGATATACTAACATGAGTTTTCTAAAATGGTTGCACGATTCTAATGATAAGGAGTGGAAGCATTGGTAATCTTGACATGAGCACAAAGCACTTATCAACTTGAAAAATATAAATATAATTCAAAAAAATTGAGCTATATAGAAACCTTCTAAAATGAGAAACTCATTCTCGTAGTAAAGTTTTAACAATAATGTGGCCGAGCAGTTCCCCTCAGGGGTCCAAATAAAAAATTATTGAAGATTGATGAAATCCTTAAAAAGGTATGGCGATCATGAATTCCTTAGGGACGTATGGTTCTTTGGTGAATGTAAAACTTACGCATATGTTATGCATTAGGTACCTACGGTGCGGGGACATGTATGGGACAAAGCCCATTTCAGTGGGAAGGTACCTACGGTAAAAACCTGGACTCTCTGAGTAGTTTTTAAGAGTGCTTTTTGTTTGTCATGTCAATTTAGACCATACGCAGAAAATTTAAATAAATTAGGTCTTTTGTAATTCTCATACCCGGTGATTGATCATTTAATAGCGTTTGAAAACTTTTTCCAGCTTGACTACAGTTCAAACAAAATTTTGAATATAACAATGTATAAAAATTTGGTTAATCCTTTTAGTTGTCACTGTCAAGGGTGTATGGAATATACATATGCACCTCGAATTGATATTCCATTATGGTTTAAGCATTCTAACAGAAAATTCTTTAACATATAATTTAAAATTTTATTCATACTTTCACGATATCTAAGTCTTTTTAAACTACACACATATACCATAGTGAGATTATCAAAGGGCATTAAATTTTCCTACCCATAAAAATAATTATATTAATTTTTTTCTTTTAAAGATGTACAAAAGTATTTGACCGACGGAACGAGGCTTTACCCCGCCATACCAAATCAATAATTTCCATCAGCCGTGATACATAACACGAGTTACCTACTAGTGTGACTAAAAAGATACGATCCTTTACAAAATATCTATAGAATATATTGTCACGTTTGCAAACTCCCAAACAGAAGCTAAACGTACGCGAAGGTGTTTCGCTCTGTTGGCCCCTCTAACCATGTATGATGGGGCCCTAAATTAGACCACCAGTCAACAGTACGAGAAACAGAACCACCCACTAAAACATTCCGTAGAAAGGAAAAGAAAAAACAACCTCAAATAACCAGAACCAGAGGGAAGCAAAACCTCAGAAAATATCACCATCTTTATATATGCAATTCCATCATCACAGATCGAATCCCCGTTTCGTTGTGTTTTAGATCCTTTACATTCTTGTGTGAGATGAGTTCGAATTCAAAGGAAACGGATGGAGATTCTTCAGCTCCTAGGCGTAATTCCAAGAAACCTAAATGTTCGTCTCCATCTCTCTCTCTTGGATATTTTGAAACTCTTTTTACTATTCATGTGAAAAAGTTTTAGTTTGGTTTCTTTTTCTATTTTCCCTTTATGATATATATATTTTTTAACACTATAATGTGAAAACATACATTGAGAACGAAACCCTTATTTGCTGCTTCATATCATCAAAATGCTTCGATTTTTAATTTCATTTGAAACATATCTTGAAATTTGGACTTTTTAATCTCCTGTCATTTCAAATTGGCCACATCGTGTGAATGGATGATCTAACATAATGGATTAATGCCCAATAGAACCACATTTATGTTACATGATCAATCAAATATGTCTGTCGTAGACACTAGTTGAGGCATATTATTTGGGGCTATAATTCTTTATTCATCGCCCACATGTCCACTCAGTATCACAGATAGCTGGAATGTCAAAGTGGTCACCTGCCATGTTGTGTGATTTGTGACTTCATCGTTCTCTTAGGATATGAAATGCCACATGTATCTCAAAATAAAGCATGATTTTCTTCAGAAGATAGCTTAACAAGACCTTATACTGTGTACTTGTTATAATCATTGCATTGATTCTATCCAAAAAATGCTTGAGTAATCGGTATTTGGTATACGTGAAAAACCCCTCTTCTCTAAGTTGTCTCTTTGTTTTACTTCCACGTTGTGCTTGTTTTTCTCAGCCTCTTCCGATCTTGTACTATGACCTTCATACCATTTTGCATCACCATATATTGTTGATGCCTTTCTAGTGTAATCAAAATATTGATATTTACTCAGTATGTGAGAATGCTTAGCATTCCTGAACCACATTTCAGGTGCAGCCACCTTGCATGAATGCGCGACCTCTATAGGACAATCCTTTTGGTATATCAGTACTTAATGTTGAAGCTTGATATCTAATTATTGATCAGAGTACTAACTAAGAGATCACCACATTCAGTAATTTTTGCTTTTATGCTGAAGCTTGATTCTATTGCAGATTCTAGGTTTACACAGCAAGAACTTCCTGCTTGTAAGCCAATCCTAACACCAGGATGGGTAAGTTTGGGTTATATAATGTATAATATTTTTTTGAATTCTCAAATTTCTCGCTAACCATTAGTTGACTTCAACATTTATACATACTCTCCACTGTTGCGTTTCAGGTTATCGCAACTTTCATAGTTGTTGGCATTGTCTTCATCCCAATTGGCCTTGCTTCTTTGTTTGCATCACAACGTGTACTATATCTTTAAGTCCTGCTATCTCAGTTTTGTTTTCTCTTGTTTTGTGTTGTGTAACATAATTGTTATTTTCTTTACATGTAGGTTGTGGAAATTGTGGAACGTTATGATTCAGATTGTGTTCCAGTAAACTTTAGCAAGAATAAACTCGGGTTCATACAAAGCAGGGAAACTAACAAAACATGTACCAGAAATATTATCGTGAGTAAAATTCCTGTGCACAAAATAAAAATGCTAATGTGCTATTATATACCCACACGCACAGACACACATACAGACACAGACACAGCCACAGCCACAGCCACAGCGCACAGCCACAGCAACAAAATACAAATGCTATATTGGCCACTGATTTAATGCGAAGACTTTCATTTATGTAAATCATTGTATGCGCAATAAAGCTCTTTTACAACTAGACCCATAAGATTTCTTAATATTGTTGATTTGAGGGGGTAAGGACTAGGGAGCTTTACGAAAGTCTAATATTTGGATAAGGTTGTCTTCACAATAGATATTTTCCTTACTAAAGAGTACCCCTTTGCTCATCTGTGTGTGCCCAGCACAAAAAAAAAGTGGTGCAACATGCCTCATTGTGTGTATGACAAAGTAGGAAGGGATGACAGATAGAAAGAAAATAGGCAATAGTTCTCCTTCCTCCTACTTCTGCCATTTTTCCTTTTGTGTTGACAACTTATTTATTTATAGATTTGTTTTGATCGATCAAAACTTTTTTTTTGTAAATGCCTAAATATGCACTTTGTTTTCAGGTGCCGAAACGAATGAAAAGTCCAGTCTATATATATTATCAACTCGATAATTTCTACCAGAACCATCGTCGGTATGTATCATTTGCTTCAGGTTTTAGTTGTTCCATAAATTTCATGCATGTCTGGAGTAGCTAAAACTTCGTATGTCCTTTGGGTATATACTTGCTGCGCCTCTTGTTATACTAAAATGATCTGCCCTAAATATTGGGGAATAGCTTCAATTTTTGTTTCTTTTTTTTGCATCCAATAGGGTATAATGAAAAGAAACAGATTTTCAGCTCTGTAACCATGACATGGTACAAGTGTTGGTGTCTAGCATACTAACTCAAATGATCTGCCCTAAAATTTGGGGAATAGCTTCCATTTTTATTTCCTTTTTAGCATCCAATCCAATAGGGTATAATGAAAATCTCTGTAACTATGACATGGTACGAATATTGGTGTCTGACATCGGTTCGAGGTGTCAGATCCAGCAACTTGAAAACTCGTATGGAGACACAGGAATTAAGGTTAGGTTAGTGTTATGTACACTAAGATGGCTACATCTAGGCTTATATTAATGAAATAGGAAGCCAGGTTTCTTCTGGTATTTGTTCTTTCATTTTTTGAGGCTTAAAAGTAAGTTGCTAAATTATCAAGCTTCTATGGCTAGCAGAGCTATTCCTATGTCCTGTGTCCATGCATGTCTGACAAGTGTACCAGTGTCAACACATGTCTACAAGTATTTTTTTTATCTGTGAGAAAACAAGATTCGACGTTACACAGATTTTGGGCGTATGTGCTAACCATGCACATAATTAGTGTCCGTGTTACATCGTAACTTATGTGGTAGACCTATGTATGCTTTCAGTACTTCTATTATTATGATATGACTGACTTTATATTATTTATCTGCAGATATGTTAAGAGCAGAAGTGACAAGCAATTACGGAGCAAAGCGTACGACCATGAAACAAGCACATGCGACCCTGAACGCACCATTCCTAATGGCGAACCAATCATTCCCTGTGGTCTCGTAGCTTGGAGCTTGTTCAATGATACTTATGGGTTTTCTGTGGATAACAAATCGATAGATGTGAGTAAGAAAAACATTGCTTGGAAAAGTGACCGAGATAGCAAGTTTGGGAAGGATGTCTTTCCAAAAAATTTCCAAGATGGGGGATTGATTGGGGGCGCCAAACTCAATGCTAGTATACCAGTAAGTAACATTTTCTTGTATTTTATATGGTAATATTTTGTTCAAAGGTTGCACTTGATCCTCTCTCTTTCTGTCGTAGTTTTTATTATATGTTCTACAATAATCTGAATACGTATCTTGCATGCAACAGTTAAGTGATCAAGAGGATCTTATTGTTTGGATGCGTACTGCGGCGCTGCCAAATTTCAGAAAACTGTATGGGAGAATTGAGACAGACCTTGAAGCTGATACGAAGATAACAGTTGTAATACAGAACAATTACAATACCTACAGCTTTGGTGGTCAAAAGAAATTGGTTCTTTCGACAACAAGTTGGATTGGTGGGAAAAATGATTTCCTAGGCATAGCATATCTGATAGTTGGGAGTTTGTGCCTTTTCTTGGCAGTATGTTTCATCGTTGTGTATGTAGTCAAGCCAAGGTGAGTCGTTGACTTAGATTTTCCATTTATGTTGTCCAGACTGATATTGTGATTAGTATCCTTTCACCTGACCTCAAAATGGAAAATAGTTTTTGGCATAGTAACAGACATTGACCAAAGAAATATATACGAGGAATGTGATATTCAAAATTTCTATCTAGCAAAAACTGCTCTTCGAAGGTTAGGTGCTTGTCAAGTTCGTGTTAGACCGTGGATCCATGTATATACATGGTTTAACCACCATTAACTTCCCAAAGGGATAGGAAATAGTTAAAAAGGAAAAGAAAAAGGAGAAAGTAAATGTGTATGATAAAAATATTCCATGTAGATTTTCTGGAGGAGCAACTGTGTTTTTAATTATTACATGAATGGTTTGATTTTCCTAAAAACCCGTTTGTATACAGGCCATGGTTTACCATTTGTGCCACAAGCCAAGCTATTTTGGTCACTGTTTACCCCTTTTCTTTGACATAGAAACCCTACAAGTTATGAGAATTCCATCCATGAACATTATATTTTTCTTGGGCGCTACTGTATACTCTGCTCATAAGAGCAGCAGCTGAGATTGATAGGGTGACATTTTTATGTTTGTCAAATGATAGGTTAACTACAATTTCAAAGAAAGTTGCTAGTATTGCATTGTTCTTTCTTTTAGTTTCTCGCAAGATAATCATGTTGTTATGTGGCACATCTGGGAATCTAACAAATCAGACACCTTCCTAGCTACTTCTTCTTCTTTTTATGTATTTATTAATGTTTTGTTTTTTAGCATTCCACGTGTATTATCGAATAACAGAAACAAGCACGATTTGTTTCTCCGCAGTCTGCATTGGCCCACTTGTAGCTTCTTTTCATTTTTGATCAGTCATCTTCTTTTTGTAGATTGATGGATTTGATTAAGACTGCTGTTATTATCAGTTACCCGCAAGTATATGTATTTTTGTATTTTATATTGAAATGTTATATTTCCGCTCTTACTTTGAAATTGTCAATTTGGAAAGATACTGAGACTTAGATTGTTTATTTGGCTTATTCTCTGCAGGCCTCTAGGGGATCCATCCTTC
Organism: Papaver californicum; assembly: GCA_023531435.1. Lineage (NCBI taxonomy): Eukaryota > Viridiplantae > Streptophyta > Magnoliopsida > Ranunculales > Papaveraceae > Papaver > Papaver californicum. Next base: position 5,339,211 of record JAJJMC010030994.1, read on the forward strand.
TTATCGTGGAACAGAAATCCCTCGGGGCATCCAAACTAGAACTGCGAATCCTTGTCCATCCCCTCATGCTCTAGTCTATGTGCGCAAGGCGGAAGGTCTTTTGTCATGAAGTCTGGCTGAGGTTTGTAATGGTTTATACTTGAAACTTCTAATTGGAATGTACTGATATATAACAAGAAAAGAGAGAAAAAAAAAAGAAAAACAGATTTCCAATCAGAATTTAGATAAAGCTGTTACTGGAATATGTGAAAATAGTTGGCTCCCTGTATTCGGTTCCTCATCATTATGTAGTGAAATTTATAGTCAGGTGATTCCACAGAAGCTTTCCTGTATTACTTTCTTGATTCTATCGTAACACTAAATATCTGAGGATAGGACCCCTCTAAAAGAAATATAAAATGTGTAGATCCAAGCTTTTTCATATTTTGTAGATATATGTTTTGAGAGGGTTAGAATTCTATTAGGGTAGTTTGTTTTGATTAAGATTCATTCTGGTATGTCTTTATATTTTAGAGGAAATTTTTCAGAGACACGTTTCGATAGATTTAAGAGAAAGTGAAACTGAACTGCTGCTGTAATGTGCTTATATGCTTAGTACCTAATCCAAGATGCGGTGAAAGAAGTTTTCTGCCAAGTGAGTTGAGACTTCATATACAGGAATCCTAACTAAAGGGAAGAAGAAGAAATTCCGAAATAAAATCATGCCCCTGGACAGTTCTAAATGAAAACAAAATGAATCCAGGACCCTTCTAAATGAACCGTCCAAACGGACAATTCAAAAACCCCATAGACACATGGGTGAGACCCCCACCACTGGGATTTGCAGGGTTGGGGTTTATGAGACCCACCATGTGTCTATGCGGTTTAGAGTAGTCTAAATGAGCGGTTCATTTAGAATTTTGGATGAATCTAATATGATTATGGAGGACACATATATCACAGTTGCAGGCTTCTATTGACAGGCTAATCAGTCGAGCACACTGCAAAGTGCGTGGGCTTAGTCGGTTAGAGTTACAGCCTTTCCTCTTGGAGCATTTGCTTGTCAGAGTCGACCTTCAATCTCTTGGAGTTATTACTATTCTCTAGTCTCCATTCGTTTTGGACATTCCTAAGTTTAACCAAGGACTTCCTCTCACTACAATGTGCAGTGCAATTGAATTGATCCTAAAAGCTGTATTTCTAATCTCTGTGTTACATGTATTATATATATGCATTACAAGCAAACCAGCAATGTTCATTTCAGAATCAAAACTCATTCAAAGATGGTACATATTTGAAGGTTTAAGAGTTTCGGTAACATTGAAAAAGGTTAAAACATGCAACCATTGATCCCATCTCTTGAGCCTATGAACAGCTATAGTTTCTGATATAAGCTCATGCGAACATTTCCCATTTGTTCCAGGATAATCATACATAGCAGGTTTATTTGAAAATCGATTCTTTCCCTTGTTCCCCATCTTCAACCATTTCCCTACTGTCTTATCTTCAGGGCCATAGGTGTGGTTAGCAGGAATACTGGATTCTGCAATCCATTGGACGAGGTCCCATGACAATACAAATCCCATCCCTGACATATAGTCCACAAATGGGTTCTGACTTGTACAAGGAATAACAAACCCGTAATACATGTCTGTTCTAGGTAAAGGCCTCAACGATGATGCTAATGGTATTAATCTTACGAACACATCATCATCAGCTTTCATCACATAATCATAACTCCGTGGTAGAATATGAGTGAGTGAAGAGAAGTATGTGTATGTCTTACCGGAGTTCATGTTCTCGGTGCAGTTAAGTATGATAATGTCATGGAAGCGGAGTATTTCTAAAGCTACAAAAATCCGTTGTTCGTTCTTCGTCAAGTTACAAAATACAAACTTAATATGGATTTCAGCAATAGGAGATGATTGGATTCCATAGATTAGTCGGAGGAAATGGCGTCGGTCATACAAGTCTGGTCGAGTTAGAATTCCGATCAGGAGGCTGAATTGGGTTTGGGGTCGGGGTGTGTTGTTGAGAGAGATGGGGCTGTTACTGGGTGATAGTAATAGCGAAGGGGATTTGATTTGAAAAGTGAACAAGAGGAAGAGGAAGTAGAGAAGCAGAGAAATGGATGATAAAGAAGCTAATACCAGCCACCTACTTGGCATTATTATTGTTATTTTATTTTTGGTTTGATAGAAGGTTTAAACATAAACTAGTGAAAAATGTTCTGGCCAAGTTAGTTCATGCAATTCTCGTTTATACTTTTGGTTGAGTCAGCAACGGTTTTTTTTGGGATAGGGTTGTAACATGTGAATCAAGTGTCTAAGATGGTTGGTTTATTTTCGTGAAAGAAGTTCAGATGAAGGCAGAGTGCAATTTCAAGTTTTTTTGATGATTTCCCGCACCTCTACTAATACGTGAATCGTGATGGCCTTAAAAAGAAAAAGAAGAAAAAACACTATGGTTACTAGCTATCCTTGATGGCCTAATCCTTGTTAATATTAATTCAGAAACATAAAGAGGAAAATACAGTTGTTACTGGTAAATGAAGCTTAAGGTACTGTAAGCGGAAGTAAATCCCCCATCTACAACAAGGTTATGCCCAGTAATATAACCAGCATCGTCGCTTGCTAGAAAGATTGCTGCTTGAGCAATATCTTCCATAGTGCCGCTTCTCCCTGGCAATAAACTGCCAGATTCAGAGATGATCTTATCGACATCCTTAAGACCAATTTTAGCGTTTCTTAGGATTTTCCGGTATCCACTTACTAACATCTCGGATGGTACTCCATGGGGGGAAATGCAATTGACGCGAATTCCATGAACTCCAAGCTCACATGCTGTGCTCCTTGCCAACCCTAGCATTGCTTCCTTGGTCAATGTATACCCATGGGATGCTAACCCTCCCATAATCGCGGCTGAGCTGGACGTGCAAATGATAGAGCCTCCATTGCCACATTTGATCATAGCTTTAGCTGCATGTTTGATACCGTGAATAATACCACATATGTTAACAGCCATTATACCTTTGATTGCTTCCATATCAGCAGTCGTGATGCTTCCATTAGCCCCAGATACACCAGCATTGTTAAACATGATATCTAACCGGCCTTTCCTAGTTAGTGCCAAATTCACAGCTGATTCTACATCGGATTCTTTAGTAACGTCACAATGAATATAGCATCCCCCTATTGAAGCAGCAAGAGCAGGGCCTAAATCATCAAGGATATCTGCGATGATCACTTCGGCCCCATTTAGGGCAAATAACTTGGCTGTGGCCGCTCCGATGCCTCTCGCTCCACCGGTTATAATTGCAACTTTGCCTTTCAACCTAAAGTTTGGGTTATCAGAACGTAAGAACATCGACAGGTTGTTTAGTTACAAATGCATATATATACTTGGGGATACACGAAATAGAATTTATCATAATCTAGAATGCCTGGTAGTAAAAAATATGTAGATTGCCATGTTTTAAGCTTATTAGAATGGAAACTAATATTACCTTTGTCCTTGGCACTGATCCATTTGGTACCCTCTAAAATCTGAAGTTGGGCTTAGTTGATATCCGGGTGATATTAACACATTATAGATGAAGAAGAAAGGTATGTTGTTAACAAGTTTTATAGTTTGATGCATATTAATGATACACACTTTTGATGCTCTGATATAAATTTGATCAAATACCATTTTCATGTACTCATAACTACTTCCATGCTGAAAATTGTTAGTTAGGGTGTGTTTCAACAAGGTTTTGATGTTTAGGTGAATATAGTTGGGTGTGTCCATGGATTCGATCCTGGTGTTATTGAACTGAACCAGAAATAAAACCTACTCAAAACGAGTCCAAAGTTGTGGGCCCTTTCTCACGTGACCCGTCCCACGGGCTTTGTGATGATTTTTTCACCCGATATTCAATTTAAAGGGTAGTATCAAAAACTGATGTAGCCGGATGACCAATTAGATCCGGCGGTTCCGACCAATTGCCTTTTTAAGTCTAGAATTCTTGGATGATACACAGTCCATTTGTTCGATTGCAGTGGGATCTGAACTCTAAAGTCATTTAGTTTGAATAAAGTCACTTTTTATTTTGGGTTGTAGTGTACTGTGTGTCATTTGGGTCCATTGAAAGCGGTTATTTACGAATGCTCCAATAACCTATTTAAAAATCGTCATTTTATATGGGATGGATTCTGTGTATATGGGATCATGGATCAGTAGGGGATCACTTTTAAACCTCACTTTAAAGAAAAATATGAGGGGAAGGTTTTGATGTAGTCTCCTTTCATGGTCCATAAATTGTTTTTGTATAAACAAAAGCGAGTATCAAGTAAAAAAACAAAAGAAGGTATCAACAGAAGTCGAGTTAGGGATGTCAATGAGTACATGTTATCCGGAACCGGGTGTATCGAATTTGGGTCCGGGTTCTAAGATTAGACCTATTAATAATATTGGTATCCGACGGGTAGAACCGTTAGGAACCGGTAAGCTTTCGGGTCCTAACGGGTATCCGTCGGGTACTTGTGGATATCAGATATCCGGATATATGTTGTTTTTGTTGTTAATTTTCCTTAAAATTTTAAGGTTTCGCCTAGATTTATTTATTTTTTTCATTTTTTTCTTATAATTAATTTTTAATTAGAATAATAGTTAATTGGTTCAATAACCCATAGTTTAGTTTTTATGGGTGTATAAGATATTAAAAATAAAATACTTTTGTAATACCCATACTTTCTAATTATACTTTTGAAATATCCTTTTTGGACATTCTACCCAGATTTTATACCCCATAATAAATCAAAGTGACTAAAATACCCATAAAACTTTGGGTTTATAAAGAAAATTTTTAAACCAAACCATAAAACTTTGTGTTTCACCCTTCGACGTCCTATTTCTCAACTTCTTTTCCTGGTTTTGAAGCGAAAAAGGGGATTAAAAGTCTGAGCTGATCAACACTTGAAATCGTTTCAAAACAAGCTATGAAGTCGAAGATTATTGTATAAGCACTTCCTAAATCTGATTAACACTTCAAATCAGTAAGTTTTCATATTCAATTCATCTGATTTTGATTCAATCTGTTTTGTGTTTGATTCTAAGATGAACACACATCGTTTATTCAGTATGATTTTGATTCATCTTATTTTGATTCATATATTCAATTTGTTTGTGTCTGATTCTAAGATGAACACACAGGGTTTCTGTCTGTGATTTTTCTAGGGATAATTATAGAAATGCCCCAATTTTGGGGGGTCATTATACACTTCTGCCCCGGGTTTTCAGAATTAATAGAAATGCCCCATTCTGTTATTTTTTCCGTTAACTTTGAGCGTGCGAGTTCACATATGCGAAAAATGACCAAAATACCCCTCTATAATTAGTACTTAAAATATTTTTGAAAATATCTTTTTTTTTTAATACTTTTGTAATATTTTTTTTATACATTTATAATATATTTTTTTGTACATTTATAAAAAAAATTTATACTTTATAAAAAAAAATATTATAAATGTATAAAAAAATATTATAAAAATATAAAAAAAATATTTTCAAAAAATATTATAAGTACTAATTATATAGGGGTATTTTGGTCATTTTTCGCACATGCGAACTCGCACGCTCAAAGTTAACGGAAAAATTAACGGAATGGGGCATTTCTATTAATTCTGAAAACCCGGGGCATAAGTATATAATGACCACCCAAAATTGGGGTATTTCTACAATTATCCCATTTTTCTATGGTTAGTAATAATCTGATTTTTATGATTAAAAACTTCAAAATTTTTGTTTCAACTCATCAATTAGGAAATAGGAATCAATTAATTGTTAATATAAAACCAATTTCATGATTACCATAAATGATTTTGTTTAACTTATTTCTATGTGAATTGATTTTAATTTTCCCTATATAACTCATCATGTTTTTAGGTTTTTGATCTGTTTTTGTATTCAATTTGATGAGCATTCAAATTGTAGTATATTCTGTTAACTGATTTCAACTGATTTCAATTGATGTCTGTGAACAAATTTTTGTTTCATTATTTAAACCATGATTAATCCAGTTTCATCCTGCTTTAATCATCCTGTGTTTGTCATCCTGTTTTGCTTTTTAGAAAATCTGTTGAACACTGTTGTCATTGAGAAAATATTATTGTTAATATGTTTGTTATAGATGGATCCCGATTACCAAATTGTTTGTGTTGTTATGTACTCTACAGAATCGTGTTCAGACAAGGTTAGTATGACGTAAACGGTCGATGAATTGAGGTTGTATGTGTGTTCGTATTGGAAAAAGATGTCACCAACATCAATTCAATTTATATTTGATGGTGGTGAGGGACAAAAAATGGTTGTTGATAGTGAATTTAAGCTTCAATCGGTGATATCATTCTGTGACGTTAAGAGTTTGAGTTTGTTGGGGTTTGAACTTGGTTTTGTCCGTGAAGAACCTTTGATGATTGAGTTGTTGTTAGCTGAAAAAGCAAGCCAACAACTTTCCATTATTCCTACTTCCCATCATGGTTGTCGTCCCAACAACGAGCGTTCATTTAGTGGAAAACTTGTGGTCATAAAAACTCGTAAAGGGGATGAATGGGAATTCATAAATAAAAGGTGTCGGCCAAGAATTTTTCGGAGGACGAGAAAAAGCTCGGGTTGTTGTTGAAAAGTATAATCATTATTTTGGTCACAAAATTAAGGTTCTTAAGAGTGATGATACACGATATACGGTTTAGTACTTTTATAAGGAGGAATTTCAATGCAAATGGAGGTTTCATGCATCGACGAAGACTTCAAGTTTGAAGAAGCACTTTATCCTTCAAGACTATAATGGAGACCATACGTATTGTGCCGGTTATAAAGATGAAACCAATAGTATTCACAATACATGCGAGTTAGTTAAGAATTTGGTAATTGACCAACACAAACAAAATCCAAACAAGAAACCCCGTGATATTATTGCTGATTTGAAGAGTGATTATGGGTTAACATTGAGCTACGATCAAGCGCATGTCGGAAAAGAAGTATGTTTGAAGGAGTTATATGGTGATGATACCAAGGGATATACTGATTTGGTATGGTGGTGTGATGCTGTGAAGAGAACAAATGAAGGAAGTCGAGCTGATTTAGTCTTGGAAGGAAACCAATTCAAGAGTTTATTCTTAGCTTTTAAGGCTTGCATATTTGGCTTCGAATTTTTGTCACCCGGTGTTGTTCTTAGATGAAACTTTTTTAATGGAAAAGTTTAGGGGATGCCTTATGGAGGCTACTGGGAAAAATGCAAATAATGGTATGCCTTCTCTTATAGATATATTTGATAAAAATTCATTTTATTACTGAAGTCAGATTGCATCCTCACAAATTGTATTTTTTCTGTCAGTTTCTATCAGTATTTTTTCACAGGAAGCAACCAGTTACATCCTGTGTATATAACTTCGTTTTATTAAATTTTTACAGTATGCAACCAGTTACATCTTGTGTTTATCACCCTGACTTTTTCCGCTTAATGATTTTTTGTGTGTGTGTGTTTTGTTTTGTTTTTTTAGGAATCTTCCCTTTAACATACGATATTGTTTTAAGCGAGGATGTCGACAACTGTCGTTGGTTCTTGGAGAAGCTAGAGTCTATTTTGGGTCCTCGCCCATTAACTTTCATTTCGGATCGTCACGATGGTTTGGTCTTTGGTATTCCCGCTGTATTTCCTACTTCTCATCATGGTTACTGTTATTATCACTTGAAAAACAATGTCTGTACTCAGATCAAGAAGAAGAAAGAAGAATATGGTATTGCAATGGACTTGTTCACTCAATGTTTTTATTCGTCAACTATTGAAGGTCTTCATGAAGGAATGAATAAGTTGAAGGAAATGGGATGTAAAGGTCTTCATCGCTACTTGAGTGCTCTTCCAGTGGAGAATTGGTCCACAACACATTATAAAGGATGTCGATAGGGAGACATGTGTTCAAATATCGCAGAATCCTTTAATGCTTGGATTAGGGAGGCAAAAAGTATGCCTATTGCAACATTAGTCGACCGCATTCGAGTCAAGATAATGGTGCAGATGAGTTCAAGGAAGGTTGAAGGGTCAAAGTATTCTGGATATTTGTGTCCCAATCTTGAGAAAGAAGTTGAGAAGTCAATTCCTTCCGGCATTACTTGGAGAATAAACAAGTCTGGTGAACTTGAGTTTGAAGTATACTCCTCCGATCATACTCATGCTGTTAATATTAACAAGTGGTACTGCAGCTGTAATATTGGTTACTGATCAGTTCCTTTGTGCTCACGCTGTCGTGTGTATGGCTTCAACAAATCTTTGCGTCTATGATTCCATTAATCCTTTTTTCAGTATTGGGTTCTTCCGAACTGCATATGACCATTTAACCAAACCAATTCCAAATCATGACAAGCCTTCAACTGTTGCTGAAGAAAAACTTATCCACCAACCAGATGTTGCTGGCAAAGTAGGAAGACCAAAGAAAAAGAGGATTCCTAGCACCAGTTCGGGTTTCACGAGATCTATTACGTGCGGTAACTGTCATACGAAAGCAAGGCATAACAAGACGATCTGTCCTCATCCTCCCGCCAAAAAGAAGCGCCTTATTCTCTCTCCTTAATAGCATCTTCTTCCACTGATTCTTCTAGACAATTTATGATTTTTGGTCTTATTCATTATTTGCAACTTCTTGTTGCATATTAGATTCATCCTTTTTACAATTAGTATTTGTTTGGACAAATCTATTTTTATCATTGTTTTGGGATTTTTATATTTTGTTTGAACAATTACAATGTCTAGTTTATCTTAATATCTTTTTTGCGCTGTTCAATTGTAGATGCTTTTCAATTCAGGTACAACATAGATTAAACCTTGAATGAATTCATGAACAACACAGATTAAACCTGGATGAAACAGGTTTCATCCTGTATAATCTAAAAAAAACAGATTTTTTGCTTGGATGAAACTGGTTTCATCCTGCATATTCTGACGGAAAAACCATGCGCTTTACAAAAATGCTATTTTGCTTGGACGAAACCAGTTTCATCCTGCATAATCTGACAAAATTAATTAAAATTATCAATAATAACAATTCAAGTAAAAGTTTTCATATTTATTGAACTGCAATTAGGATATATACATTCATATATAAAATCCAAGGTTCATATTAATTGATTTGCAACTAAACTATATTAATAGCACTTTAAATAAAAATCTTAAACTTAAACTTCTTTACGGTCGTTAGATGAAACCAGATTCTTTACAAAACCGTCTTAGTTTTCTTCCAACTTCCAACAACTTCTTTCATCACTGAGTATTTCATATACGAGGTCTACTCGCCTTGTGCTCATCTTTTCCCTAAGAGTTTCTTCGTCTTTAAAAGCGAAACCATCTTTCATCGCCCACTCCATGAAGTAGATAACATACATTCCAGAGGAAGGACTACAAAAACAAGTCTTTCGTTTAGTTTTATGTTTAATAAATGAAAAAAATGTACAATAAAAAATACCACAGTGTGAATGACCTACCTTTTTCCCTGTTGTGGACAGTTCTCTACGGTAGTGAATTCGGTATCATCCATGTTTTTATCCTAGAGTTTGCTAAGAACTTGGTTGACTCTTCTTATCATTACTTTTACATCTTCCAGAAAACCATTTTTTGTAGTATCGAGAAGAGAATTGTAGTGTGTCCAAGAAACGTCATGGAAGTCAAATTGAAGCAAGGTAAAATGGTTTTTATATTCAGGCTTCGATGCAACTTCATGGTGGTAGTTCATCGGGATCAACAAGTAATGAAAATCATTGATGTTAGCATTATTCAATTTCTGCAATTCATTATCTATCAACTTTGTAGCCATTTTTTCATCTTCCATGGAGACATAAAACTGAAAACAAATTAAGTGCACTATATAATTCAATCATTTTTACCAAAAAAAAAATAATGAAAAAATAATAAAGAAAAAGAATCAAATGTTTTTATGTGTTACCCATGCCAGTGTGCTCAGAAATGCGGTCTTAATGAATCCATCACACTTGTTGTGAGGTTGAAACAGTTCCCTCCATTTCATAATCTTGAACTCGATAATAATGTTCGACACGGAATGATTTAACATCATTTCTTGGATGTATTCACCCATAATAGAGATTGCAAACTCACCACCTCTATTGTAATTCCAAATGCAGTCTCTGCATTATTGATCATTCATATAGTTACAATAGTTAAAAAACAGGATGAAACAAACAGGTAAAAAAAAAGATCAAACTGGTTCATCCAAGTTAACAGTTTTGGTATAAACAAGATGAAACCAGTTTCATACAGGCATAAACAAAAACCGTACTAAAATGAATCCAGTTTCATCCTAAACAATAATGCAAAAACAAATTATCAAAACAAAAAACAGTGCGCGTGCCTTAAATTTCCAGATTTGTAGAACTCTTTGATTAACTTTTCTTCGGTCGGTTTGTTTTCACTCAAGTAATTTTTCTACAAATTGTTATTCTTATCTAACTTCTTCAAATTATTACTCGTTTTCTTCTTTTCATCATTCCTAACATAATCCGAACCAAGGTTTTTCCTCTTCCTTGTATACTGATACACATTTTTCACGTTTCTCTCAATCGACCCAAGTTCAGTCATAAATGCTAGAGGTTGTGCTTCAATAACTGGTTCGATAATTGGTTCTTTGGGAATTTTATTGGGTGCATCAACGTTTTGAGGAACATCACCTTCTACATCTCTGTCCATCTCTTGAGTGATTTTAAGATTGAATAAATCTGGAGTTGGTGTATGAACAATAATCTGAAGAGAAGGTGAAGCTTGTGGAGTTTCTGATTGCGACTTTTGTTGTCCTTTCAATACTTCCACTTCATTTCGCAAGTCTAAGATTATCTTATCCTTAGCCTCTAATTCAACCTTCAAGTTAGAGATAATCTTATCTTTCTCTTCTAATTCATTCTTCAAGTTGGGGATGTTTTATTTATGGTTGTTTTCTGCCTCATTAAACAAACATAATTATTTTTCCTCTTCAGTCTAACTACCAACAAAGTCAATCATCTGCAACCATGTAGACAACATGTTTTCATTTTCAGATTCAGGATGCATCTGGTTTCATCCAGTACTTACACATAATGTAACTAGTTTCATCTAGTGATTACAGAAATATTACACAAGATGTAACTAGTTTCATCTAGTGATTACAGAAATATTACACAAGATGTAACTGGTTTCATCTAGTGATTACAGAAATATTATGGCTTTATATTATAAATTTACTTGACCTTTTGAAAGATTTTTCATCATTGAATCGACATCAGAAGACACTTAATACATGTTCCATCTTGCAATCCTAGGTAAGTTATCACTCTTGTCTTTCTTTTCAATACCTTTAATATGTTCAAACATCTAGTACTGCAACAAAAGAAAAAAAAAGATGAATCTGTTTAGTTTTATGCTTATTGTATTGAAGATAACGGATGTTCAAAAATAAAATAAAAATTCATAGAAACTCACCAATAGATAGAAGCTACAACCATTTACAGAGTAAGGTGTCTTATGTACTTCCACGACGCTTTCCATTAGATGCTCATGGATAAGATCCGTCCATGAGATTCTATTGATGATATCAATTGACTTCACACAGTTTCAGTACTTATAATTGATATACATACCACCAGTGTTTGTGAAGAAAATTGTACAAAACATGTACAACAACAAAAGGATCACCAACTCTTCCTTTTTGCCTTCTTCTTTGCTAACAACCTTGATTCCTTTAACAATGTCCCTTTTCTCCAATTTGTCTCCACTTTTCTTTGCATCCTCCTTCTTGAAGTACTTTATGTAAAATTCAGAAGTTTTCAAACTAGGGTCCTCCTTTGGCCCATAAAGTTCATTATCTTCTTCACTCATACGTATCCTCTTCATTGCAAAGGTACAACAAGTGAGTTAGGATCCGTCTTCAAAATTCGATCACCAATCTTGAATGAGTTGTTTGATTCATAACTCATTATGATGTATTCTAATGCCTTTGGAGCTTTGCTACATTCAACCTTGACAATTTTTCCTTCTTTGATCACATTCATAAAACTCCAAAACTCAATCTTCCTTAATTCATCCTCTTTTTTTTCTCTGTGATTTCCAATGAACCCATTAAATCCACCATTGGTTTCATACTTGAACGAAAGGTTTTCTTCCCTTCCTTTCTCTCCAAATTATCTTTTTCATTACTTTTGCCAACCACATTTGCATCATGCTTTTTCTTGGTTCTTAATTCACCTTTACTCTTGCTTTTGCTTCCTACAAGAAGATGAAACCAGTTACATCCTATCAAAAATAAATTTATATCTAATATTAAACCTGGATGAAACTAGTTTCATCCTAGGTTAAACTTGTTGAAACTGCAGATTAAACCTGGATGAAACCACTTTCATCCTAGTTTATCCTAACAATTGTTCACCACCATTAACTCAACACAGATGATCAATAACAATTTTAAACAAAAATAAATCAGAAAATGGTACCTTTAGTTGAGGGGGCCATTGTGTCCTACCAATTTAGCCAAACTGTTAAACCAAAAAAACCAACTAGTTGTTAGTTCAAGTTATAATCAATTAAGAAGATGCAACTGGGTTACATATCTAGAACATAAACAAGAAGAAATATAATAAACCCGTTACATATCTACCACAACATCTTGAATTAATTACAATCACATCTGCAGATTCAGAGGTGGTTACATACTCTCGATGAACTGCACACTATGCTTATTGAAAGCAATTTCATCCTACTTTAAACCTGCTGAATCTGCATATAAAACAATTTACACTAACATTCTCCAATATCTACTCAATAGTCACAACATAAACACCAACTTCACATCAAATTTCATCCAACTTACAACACCAGTTTCATACACACCAATATCACAACAACAACAGATCCATCTTAACAGAAATAACTGTATGAACCTGGTTTCACCAGTATCTACTCTACACAGCATACACACCAATTTCACATTTACAAAACTTTGCCCAGATTTTGATTAAACCTAGATGGATGATTCCAGTTTCGTCCAAGTTTAAATGGGTAATGTATAAAATTGCCCTAAAATTGAACATGTGATTAGATTAGGGAGCATCAAATAAAACCCAAAATCAAAGAAGCAGATGAAACCAATTTCAATCATTAAAAAAATTCAAAGAAAACCTAAAATTAGTAAATAGAAATAGTAATTACCTTTTTTGTAGTGGTGATTAAGATTAAGGTTTTTATTGGAGATGAAACTGACTCTTCGTAGTGGTGATTAAGAGTAGGGTTTTTGTTGGAGATGAAACTGACTACGGTTTTTGGTATGGTGGTGGTGCTGTTGGTGGTGAATGTTGATGGAACAGAGATTTGATAGCATCTAGTGGTGGTGGTGGTTGTGAAGAAACTAGGATGAGAAATTTCTGGTGAATGTAATGGGAACATAAATTATGAGATTTTTCTAGAGAAGAAAAGGTGGAGAAGATGGGAGAAGAGAAGGTGGAGAAATTATCTTTCGGAGGAGGTGGAGAAGATGGGATAAAGAAGCTGGGGAATTTTTCAGTTTCTGTCGGAGGAGGTGGAGAAGATCGAAGAAAGAACTGGAGAAAATTTCTCTCGGAGTAGTATTTTACCCGTCCATTTCAATCAGATTTTAGAGAATCTTGGGCAATAGACCCATTTTCCCTTAGAGCAATTATATAGGTATAACAATAACTTTATATGAATTTTTTTTTATTAGATTAAAGCTAACATTAAGAAGATAAAATAAATTTATCAAGATATATAATTGATTTTCAAATACCCATTAACTACCCAGAACTAACACGTACTCGGATTTTTTAACGATCCGATTATGGGTCCACAAATTTAGAAACCAAACCCGACTTTTACAAATAAGATCCGGATCCGGGTCCAGTGATATCTGGGAGGACCCGGGTCCATTGATAGCCCTAAGTCTAGGCCTACATGATCAAGTATTATTTGGTGAATTTTTTGAAACCTAAACAATTATTTTAGTGAAGTTTATATTCAATTAAAATCAAAGATAAAACTACGCCTATTTAGAAGCGGTACGTGGTGCACTAATTCTCATCTTGATTCCTTGGTAGACATCCATATGTGCTAGTATTGATGGCAACACATTGGTTTGCCGCAATAATATTTCATCATTCTCTAGCGTCAAAGCTTGCCTGACTATTGCAAGTTTTGTAGCTTTCTCAACTTCTCTTCATACCGGGCGTCGTGTGTCACAGGAAGGATACCTGAGGCCATGAGAAAGTTAAATTGCAGACTTAAGTGTTGTTCCTGCATCGGTTACCAATAGTTCACAGGATAGTTAACACAATACCGAAATGTTCACAACCTACTCAAAAATATACGACTAAATCCTGGAGTAAACCCCATGGAAAACACCCAGGAACCAAGATTATAACCGTGATATATGATTTAACTCTTCTGGGTGGATGGTGTTTATCAAAATTTATCAAGTAAAGAATGATTTGATGATATTCTTACAATTAGGTAGAGAAGATAATAATCTCTCTTACATTATCAGTAATAACAGAGAGGTGTTTATATACTCACATGAGTAATATACCGACCGTAACTTGTAACAGAAAATAACAGTTTATGAGACAGGCGAGTATAAATAACAGAAACTGTTACAGTAACACCTTATCCTACACTTCAGAAATCAGTTAACCTACACCACTGCATAAATGGACATCCTGCATCAATAGTAACATGCTAAATTTATTACAACAAAGATCGTCCAAAGGTTGTAAAAACCAAGAGTACCAAAGTAAACCAAGTGTGCGAAGGAAAATAAAGTAAATTGACTAATGTTCGAAACGTGGTTGTGTTCGATCAAGTTGAGAAAAACAAAGAACCTCATCGGCAAATGGCTCATCTCTATAATTATTCACATGTACTGTGATTACCAAAAATCTTGCGTCTTTGGATCACAACCATCATAGTTTGCAACATAATAAAATCAGATATCTTAAAATGAAATGAATACATATTAATACTTAGAACATTTTAGCAAATAAATACAAGAAATTGTAACATGAATTCAACACAAATATTTAATGTGGTTCGACAATCAAATTGTCTACATCCACGGATGGTAAAGATTTGTATCATTTTTTATTAATCCTTATATGTTACAAAAAGAAATTATGCTATATGATTAAAATCCAGTTAATCAAAGTACAACTATACTATGAAATCTACACAAGTCTCATACCTAAACTCTTTGCTCTGATCCTATGCCTTATGTCCAATTCTAACCAAAATTTTTCAGTCCCTATTCCTGTTTGAGAGCTTGGTATTTTTAGCAAATTTTCATGGGTCCCTCTAATCTAACTTTCCACCTATTTGTTCTTATCCAGTCTTCGGAGCGTAATGTATCCCGCAAGGCATATTCGTGTTCTCCGCAAGAATTCTTTGCGCTTTCCGCAAGACTTTGTATGCATATTTCCCATTTCCTTTAGCTTCTCGGTTGATGTCCCCCAACTCTTCTGCGGAGTTTTACTCAAGTTGTTGTTTTGGATTTGGATGAACTTTGCGGCCTTATTAGAATCATGGCATGTCTGACATGTGGCCATTGACAGTGATTTGTCATGCTTTAGTTTCTTTTGTTCCGCATCCTGTACAGTTGAAACGTGTCTCTCATGCATCGATGTTTGTCAGTCTCTTTTACTGTGTCATGCTTTCACGCAACTTATGTGTCAGTGAAACAAATAAGATATCTGTTTTGAGTAGTGTGCCATACTTTCTCGCATCCTACGTGTCGATCATGCAACAAGCTGTCTGTTTCAGTACTTCTTATAAAATTTTGTTTCAGTGTTTCTCGTTTTCTTGTAATCTAATGCTCCTTCCGTTGTATTGGACCACGTGTAGTTTGGGATTTTATACCCTCACAATTTGCCCCTTTTTTCTTTTGAATTTTAACATACGGTAAAAATTTTAAAAAAGAAAAATAATTATTACCCTTTCGACTTTTACGCTTGCAATAATTTCTCTTTCCACGTTTCACTTTACTTTTTTCCCGACTTTTACGCTAGCAGTAACTTCTCACCCCACGTTTCTGTCATTTGACGGTTTCGAGGAAATCAAATCTCTGATAAAGTTTATCTCTCTTTCAGTTTTTGACGGTTCGTCAGTTTCAGTCTTCTCCTATTTAATGTTAGTCACACTCCTCATCTTATTTTTTATATCCTTTGTCTTCTTCTTCTTAAAGTTTTTGTGCTTTTCATTCCTCTGAACTTTTCAAAGATTCCTCTGTGCCTTTTCATTCTCCTAAACTTTTGTGAATAAGGATTTTTGCATCGGGATCAAGTTTTCTGTTCATCCAATCATCAAATTTTCTTTTGTCTTTTACTTCGTTACAGGTAATCCTCTTAAGTTTTCCTTAATGTATTTGTTTGTTTATCAATTTCTTTATTTAAATCTTTTTGGAGTAATCATTGATGATGATGATGCTGATGATGTTCTTGTTTATTTATTTACTGTTTGTTGGAATGAATGGTGATAATGGTGATGATGATACTTTTATTTTGATGTCTGGTTGTTTTATCATGATCTTTTTCTTTCCTTGATCAGAAAATTGTTTACTGGCCTGTATTTTGATTCAGCGAACGCCTTGTTGTTCTTATATTTTGTAGCATTTTTGCTTTGTTCTTACTCGTAATGTACTTATCTTCTCTTATTTTCATATGCATATAAAGATTTATCATGACTGGAGAGAATGACAACAAGGTTGCTGGTGGTGCTTCTCACCAGGATGATCACCCTTTAAATAAGAAATCATCCCGCTATGCTACAACGAAGAAGAAGGGAGTAGATGAATCAGGTGGCTCAAGAGTCCAATCTTCCAACTTAAAAAAGTCCACAATTGTATCTGTTGCGGCCAGTAAACCAGCTCTTAAGAGTAAACGGTCACAAGAAAACTTTAGTTCTAGGTCGATGAACCTTGAGGAATTTAAAAGGAAGCACAATCTTCAACAGTTCAAAGTTTCCTTCTACGATCATGCGGAAGGAGATGAAATTTCAATGGAGATGATGGAGGAGTTCAAGTACACCAACAACAGGTTGTTAATACCTGCTGAAGCATTGGATGCGGGCTTGCAGATTCCTCTTTACCAGAGCGAGAATTCTTCCCAATATGAGGTTCTCGCAAGTCGTAGCAAGTCCCCGCACGGTTTAGCCCGATCCATCACTCAATATAACGGGAATTGGTGGCGCGTGTTGGATGAGTGTAGCATGTGCATCCAAGGAATGACCAACTTCACCTGTTACGTTCCCAATCCTGCGGATTGTAAACATTATAAAGCTGCAAAGAATTATAAGAAGTGGAGTGTTGGTCCGGGCCGCAAAGGTGGTGATGGATTTCGTTTGTTGTGGGAGATTGATAACTCCAAGTTGAAGTTTATTCCTGGGACGCAGGTTCCTTTAAAAGAAAAAATCCGTGATGATCACGATTTTAAGTGGTACCGCACTCCTTTGGTTATTGAAGGTCCATGGGTCTTCGGGTTCGTCTCAGAAAGCGTGGTCTACAACCTTTTAACGTGTTTTGATAATTACTGCGCTTGGCGGTTGAACTTTGAAGGCTTCGCTTTTTCCGTTGCCAATGTGGTATGTAAATTCCCTCTTTCTTTTCATATCACGCTTTGAACATTATTTAATTTTTTTTATATATAGCCGCAAACCTTAATGGGCGCAAAAGGTGATTCGGGGGTTAAACTCAAAGCCGCAACTCCCGCAGAAAAGGTATTGATTACCCAAATGAGTTCTAGTAATCCTTATGAATTTTATTTAATGAATTCTTGCGGTTTATTGATAGGGCCGGAAGAAATCTAAGGGTACACCCCGTGCTTCCACTGATAAGGAGGAATGAGAAATTCGAGACTCTCCCCTTCATCACCCAATTTTGAGAGGTGAGGGTAGCTCTACTCCGACATGAAGAAGAGAAGATCATCCCACTTCAAATAAAAAATTTGAGTCTGCGGAACAAGTTGGTGCTGCGGTGGAAACTTCAGATACTGCGGTCAATTTTTCGCACCAAACTGTCGTTCCTGATTCTTCTTTTCTTTTTCAACTCTCTCCCTTATTTGTTGATGAACCGCTCGAACCTGCAACAAGTGAAGATGGTTAGTCCAATAAGGAGGATTCCCCCTTCAGGGTGAGTCAGAAAATATCGCAGTTGGAGAGGGCGAGCAGGTTAACGCTGCGGCAGCAGGTGAGCCGGCCAGTACTAAAGCAGTAGAAGGTGAACCGACAAGCATTATGGTAGAAACTGCTCCTACCGTAGATAATGTTGCAAGCATGAATGTCGCTGAGGCAGTGCGAACAAATGAAGAAGTCCCGCAAAAGAATAAAGGCAAAGGAATTGCGGGAGATTCAAATCTTATGAATGGGGAGGAGGAAGCCTTTCGATGGTTTTGTCAAAGGAGCTACTATCTATTCCATGTGATTCTCTGCCAGTGGAATCAGATAGTCCTAGGGTTGCTAACTTGCGGGAGTACATGCGGTCCACACCGTATGACACAGTAAAAGATGCCTGGCTAAAAGGCCAAGGTTAACCCGTCGACCCTACCTTCTACATTAATCAGCCTTCTTCTCTCGCGGAGGCAGTTACGCTTGCAGATGGTGAAGTGTATTCTTTCCCGCAACAAGCTCTCTTGCAGGTATTTTTATTGTTTAATAACCTTAGATTTTATTTTATTTTCATCTATTTATAACTTCAATCCTGTAAATTGCAGCTTGCCCGAGGTCAACGTGCTGCATATTTGACTTATAAATTTTACAAAGCACGATCCATGAAAATGGAGACCCAATTTAGGTCTGTAGAAGAAGATGTTGCGGGTTTGAAGCGGGAAAACGATGCACTTCGTCAAAAGTTGCTTGATCTTCAAGATCAAGTTTTAATTCTTTCCATCTCGTCAACTTTTCTTAAATTATTTACTTCTTTTCTGAATTACTTCATGGGATCAGTGGGGGATTCAATCCTTGTGACTAGGCTGCAACATAGAGTTAGTCGCTTGACAGATCATGTTGTAAAAGTCAATAATGAAAACGTGGAGGTGAAAAAAAGATTTAACAACCTCATCGATAGAAATAATCTGGCCGTACTGAAGTACAATGAATTAGAACGCAGCATCGTCTTTTATACAGAGATAAAATCCTCAAGAAAGAGGAATTTAATGCTACTTTATTGTGGACTAAAGATTGCGTTCTTGAAGCACGGGCACGATCTGAGAGATTGGAATAAGAGAATCGCAAACTCTGCGTGGAACGTCAGAATATCCTTGCGGGAATTTATCGTTCCGGATCACATCACAATTCTCAGTTTTCCTTGTACATAGTGCAACTCATTAAAGATAGAGATGACTCAGCTTCAGAGGCTCATGCTAAAGGGAAAACACTTGTGGATGCTCAAACTACAATCCGTAACCTATCTGACACCGTTCTTCTACGTGAAAGTGATATCTCCCGCTTACATAAAGAGGTTGAAAAATGTACAAACAAATCTAATCAGTTGTAGGAATTGAAGCAAGCAGAATTAGATCAATGTCATTTAGATCTTCAGCAACTTAAGGAGAATTATCAGATACTCTCAAATGAATATGACTTCCTTGATGTTACTAAAGATGCAATGGCTCGCGAATTAGCAAAGTTTGAATCCCTCGCAAGAGGTATCATATTTTATTACATATTTAAAATTAAATATTATTTCCTCGTTAATTAACATGTTATTTTTGTTAGCGATTTTGAAGGAAAATACAAAGATGCGACCGCAAGGGCTGCAAAGGCTGAAGGAGAGCTTGGTGCTGCCAATGCTAAGGTGGAGGAACTCAACAAGCAAATGGAGATGGCTTCTATCAAGGTTAATGATGCGCAAACTCAGCTAGAGCTTTTATCCTCTAAAATCAAAGAGTCTGAGGACAAATTGATACATGAACCTCTGAAGAACGAAAGCTTAGTTCGGGACTTAGCTTCGGAGAGATAGAAAATTGCTTTTTGGAAAATGAATGTCCAAAATTCTACAACCGAAGTAAATCAGTACAAGAAGGATCTTGAAACCACAAAAGCCTATATTTCTTGGTTGAGGGTCGAAACTCGAGCTGGATTGCATAAGCGGTCAACAACACTCTTGATAGAGTACAAGCCGATGGATTTTCCAAAGTCTATAAGCGCAAAGATGTCTCTGATAATCCTCCTTTTGAAGCAAATCTTCCCGCACCTTATTTTTTTCCTTTGATTTGCTGTTGCTTAGTTTTTCCTTGCTTCCAAATTGTATTTGCACTTTCATTTTGCCTTGTATTTTTGTCCCTGCAAAACAATTTATAAATATATATATATTGATTGTTAGTGCATTGAATGAGTGTGAGTTGATTAACCGTAAGGAAATTTTGTACCTTTTGTTACTTTGAGGGTTGTAGCGGTATCTAACTTCTCTCTGGCCAAGAGGAAATTAGGATGCAGTCCCTAGAGCATCTCCTGAAATGGAAAGTACCTGATACAATAATTAATGTCATGTTAGGCATCTCTGTAGCGAAAGATCCAATAATCATACATTCATAAACATTTACATGGACTTTCTAGAGAGATTACATTTGTTCTGCTTTACCTAGTATGAAACCAAATTATTGTATGATTGCATTGTTGGTTGTGAACACCTCCTGAAGTGGAGAATACCTGATATAATGATTAATGTCATGTTAGACATCTCTGTGGCGAAAAATCCAATAGTCATAGACATTTATATGGACTTTCTAGAGAGATTGCATGTGATCTGCTTTACCTATTATGAGCGTAAATGATTGTACGATTGCATTGTTGGTCATGGGTAATATGGTTTGAGATATTGTGTGTTCCAAGGATGTCGTAAGATTTCTCCATTCATATTTCACAAATGGTATGATCCTTGTACCTCAAAATCTTGTATAATGTAAGGTCCTCCCCATGTAGGTGCAAACTTTCCTGCTCTTTTATCCCTTTGGTATTCCGGGATTTGCCGTAGAACATATTGCCCTTCCACAAAGTTCCACAACTTGACTTTCTTGTTGTATTCTCTTGCCAGTTTTCTTTGATAATTCTCCATTCTTTGGAACGTAGCCTCTCTTCTTTATTCTAAATCATCCAATTTTTCAAGCATGAGGTATGTATTCAAATTCTTTTCCCACACTTCTGTCCTTGTTGTGGGTAAAATAATTTCCGTCGGTATGATTGCTTCCGCTCCATAAGTAAGAAGAAACAGTGATTCTCCAGTGGCTTCTCTTCTTGTTGTACGATATGCCCATAAAGTATTATGAAGTTGTTCGCACCATCGTTTATGATGTCCATCTAGAGTCTTTTTCAAATTCATGGCAATAGTTTTATTCGTAGCTTCATCCTGTCCATTACTTTAAGGAAAAAGTGGAGTGGACTTGTTCTTTTGGATATTAAATGCTTCGAAAAGCATATCAATATTTTTTTCTTGTAATTATTGTCCATTGTATGAGACTACGGCTACCGGAATTCCAAATATGCAAATTATATTTTCGAACAAAAACTTGAAAACATTCGTATCTCTAATGTGTGCAAGAGATTTGGCTTCAACCCATTTAGTGAAATAATTTGTTGCTACAATCAAGTATTTTCTCTTTCGTGTTCCTTCCACTAAAGGCCCAATAATATCTACTTCCCATTTTACAAATGGCCAGGGGATGAGTATGAAATTGAGTTTTGTTGCAGGTGCTTTAATCCTTTTTGCAAAGCGCTGACATTCTTCGCACATTTTTACCAGATTCTCCGCATCTTTATGCATAAATAACCAGTAATATCCTTGCGTTTTTGCTTTTAATGCGAGTGATCGTCTCCCATTATGATTTCCCGCATCTCCATAATGTATATATTTGAGAATTTGCTGCCCTTCTTCTTGTGATAAACATCAAAGTAACGGTCCCAAAAAAGATATGCGATACAGAATTTTGTCCTGCAAATGATAATTCACAGATTTTGATTGCACCTTCCTTGCCTCTTTAGTGTTTGCGGGCAATATCCCATCTTGCAAGTATTGACGTATTGAAATCCTCCAATCTTCTCCGAATAATCTATTTTCTAATTTTTGTGGAAAATTTGTATCATTTTTAATGGTTGCATCTTCAATATCTTCCCCAACTTCTTCTTCCATGTTTTCGACTGCCCACAACTTAATTGAAGGCTCATAAATGCGCCCAATTTTGACTGCTGATGTATTATGATCTTTTATCATTGAGAAAATAAATGCTAATGCATCGGCATGATTCTTATCTCTGGATAAATGTCGAAAAATTATATTTGGAATTTGAGACGCCAACTTTTGCGCAAGATTCTTGTATTCTATCAAATCTTCATCAAGCGCTTGATATTTTAATTCAACCTGCCGAATTATCAATTGTGAATCACTTGTGAGTCGCACATCGTATTCCCAATTCAATGATGAGCCGAAGAGCATGAACCACAGCCTCATATTCCACTATATTATTTGTATGTTCGCCAAACTCAAGACGAAATGCATGTACCATTCGGTCTCCTGTAGGAGTTGTAATCACAATTCCAATTCCTACACCTTCTTTATTCCGTGCCCCATCAACAAATACTTCCCATATGCGGGAATTTACAGATCTTAGAATATCTTGGGAATCATCATCTTCTATTCCGGGCAAACCTTGGATTTCAAAATCATCATCTAGTGGTAAATCCGCAAGGAAATTTGCTAGGACTTGTGACTTTTGTGCAGTTTGTATTTCAAATAAGATGTGGAATTGTTCTAGCTGTGCATTCCATTTTTCTATCCTCCCTAATTTTCCCGCATTCTTCGGTATGGACTCTAGCGGAGCTTTGCTTGGTACCCGCACATAATGTGTTAGAAAATATGTACGTAATTTCTGGGTAGCAAAAACCAGTGCTAATATTAATTGTTCAATTTTGGTATAGTTCCTTTCTGCAAGGTTAAGATTTTTGCTTATATAATACACTGGTTTCTCTACTTTTTCATTTGTCCGCACCAATACCGAATTTACAACATCTTCGTTGCGGCTATGTACAAGGCGAACACTTCTTCAGGTTTTGGCTTTTGTAGTGTGGGTAATGTGGCAAGATAAGCTTTGATATTTTGGAAGGCTTGCTCACAATTCTCATTCCATACAAATTTACTTTTCTTTTTCAAGGTGTCAAAGAAGGGCTTATATCTGTCCGATGACCTGGCAATGAATCTGCTGAGTGCGGCCAAACAACCATTTAATTTCTGTACTTCTTTAACATTCCTTGGAGATGGCATATCAAAAATTGCCTGGATTTTTACCGGATCAACTTCAATCCCTTTTTGGTGACCAAATATCCCAAAAATTTTCCTGACGTAACCACAAAAATACATTTGTCTAGATTGACTTTCATTCTGTATTTTCGTAAGGCTTCAAATATTTCTCTCAAGTCTTGTAAACGATCCTTTGAAAATTTACTCTTTATCAGCATGTCATCTAGATAGACTTCCAGGGTGCGGCCTATCCATAGTTTAAAATTACGTCTACCAACCGCTGATAAGTTGCTCCTGCATTTCTTAGCCCAAATGGCATTCTGGTGTAGCAGAACAAACTGTGTGGAGTGAAAAATGCAGTGTGTTCTTGATCTTCTTCAGATAGAGCAATCTGATTATACCCTGAATGCCTTTCCTTGAAGGATAAAGCCTCATGCCCTTCAACCGCGTACACCAACTAATCAATGCTGGAAAGCGGATAACTATCTTTTGGGCATGCCTTGTTTAAGTTGGTGAAGTCTATACAAATTCTTACCCCCCCCATTCTTTTTTGGTATAATCACCATGTTTGAAATCCAATTTGGGTATCACACCTTTCGAATAAACCCTGCATCCATGAGGTTTTTAACTCCTTTTCAACTGACAAATGATATTCGAGTGCTACTTTGCGTATGCGTTGCCGAAAAGGTGTAGTACCCGGATGTATTTGCAACTCATGTCGAACAATACTTGGATCAATGCCTGGCATATCCTCCATCTTCCATGCAAAAATATCCACATAATCTCTAAGTAGAGTGACCAAATCAAATTCCCTTTCTGCTTCCATCATTATTCCGATTTTAATCATTCTTGGGAATTCTTCTGTTCCTATGTTGATATTCTTGGTTTCTTCAATTACTGTATAAGTAGATTTGGGAGCTCCTATAAGTGTGGGAGCCCCCTTTAATTGCTATGCTGGAAGACCGCCCTCGTCAATTTTTGTTAAGCTTTCCTTCAATGAAGTATTTTTATTTGTTTCAGTTACTGCCTCACTTCCCGTAGTCTTAATCAAATATTGGCTTAGGGCTTCTTCTTTTGCCTTTATCTTTTGTTCTTTTTTCCTATTTTGTTGCTGCTGTACTCGTTCCTCATTCATGCGGATTTCTGCGAGGATACAAGATTTTGCTACATTCTGATCTCATTTTATCTCCATCCCCCCTTGCGGCGTCGGGAATCGCAAGTATTGGTGATATGTTGAAGTTACTCCTTTCAATTGGTAGACCCAATATCTACCAATGATGGCATTATATGGATATGGAGCCTCCACTACACTGAATTTAGTCAAAATACATATGGGTCCGGCCATAACATCAAGTAAAATTTCCCCTTTTGGTTTTGAAGCTATCCCATTAAACCCATAGATGGTGTAGTAAGAAGGCGTAAGCTGATCATCTTTTAATCCCATTTTTTGGAAAGTATCATAAAATAAGACATTAAGGGAGCTACCCCCATCCATGAGAATCTTTTTTGACATTCCATCCAGATACTGGTAGAGTAAGCACCAACGGATCATTGTGTGTTTCTATTTCCTGATCAACCTTATCTACTGAAAAAGTTAACGGAGAAGCCATCCATCCTTCCCATGTTTCGGTAAATCTTCCCGCAACTTTAAATACTTCATGACTGTGAACCCTCTTATGCAGCTTCTTGTCAATAACTACGTTCATAGATGATTGACCCGACTCGGTATAGGAAATCACATTAATAGTTCGGTCATTTTGTGGGATATTTACAGTTTTTCCCATATTGAGCCTTGGCGGAGGATTGGGAAAATAAAGAAATTCCTTCAGCTCTCCCATATCAATCAATTTTTGAACTTGCATCTTCAAATTCCTACATCTGCTTGTGGAATGGCCCTGATAAGAATGATATCCACAATAATCATTTGAATTCTGTGTGTGTGATGGCTGCTTTCCCTTTATCTATGGCCAATGAAAATCTTGCCTGTTCTTAATTGCATTTAGAATTTGTGGGTAAGGGGTGTTGAGTTTAGTGAAAACTCGATCCTCAAATTGGCGGTTGAATTTTCTTTCATCATCTGTCTTACCTCGTTTGGATTCAATATTAGGATTTTCTCCCGCAACGAAAATTATTCTTGGATGCTGCTTTTCAATATCCTGCAACCTTGCACATTTTTCAATAATCTCCCTAAGATCCCCTTCGGTTTTTGGATTTTTCCCATGAATATCAACAAAGAGTGGGCTCGCTCGGTTGGCTATCCCCCATTTGTAGCAGTTAATAGCAATTTCTGGAGTTACATCCCCTATTGCTTGACAGATCGTCTGCCATCGATCTGTGTAGTCTCGGATGGTCTCCCCTGTCCAAGATGCAATGGAAAATAACTTGTCCATCCCAGCGTCTGCGAGTTTATGATACATGTATGTCTCTAGGAACTTACGAGTCAATTGAGCGTAAGAATGTACTGACCCTTCTGGAAGATTATCATACCATGTTAAAGCTGTCCCTTTCAAACTTGCCGGAAAATAGCGACACATAATAACATCATCTTGTCCCATCTAGTCATGTTACGGTTGTAGTATTTTAGGTGTGCCGCCAGATCCTTTGTCCCATCATAACATTCAAAGATGAGGATATTGCACTTTTGCGGTATAGACGCATACGCAATGTGTGGTGCCAACGGTGATCTTCTGTTTTTTTTAGCACTTCATGTACTCCCTCTTAATTTTTCAAAATTTTGATTTCTTCCCGCATTTGTTCCATGTCCTCAAAATATTTTTTCCGTCTGTTGTTTTGTAACTCTGAATCATCAAAATCTAATCTATCAGGTTCTTACCGCTGATGTGCATCACTCTTTGATCTTTATTGATTTTTGCTTTACTTCTTACGGTTCTATTTGAGCTTGCTTCTTGCCCCTATATTCTTGTTATAGATGCTTCCACATCCTGCTGGGCCTTTTGTTTGAGCATTTGGTTTTCTTGGGTCAAAAGTGCAATTTTGTCTGCACAAGTTTGTTGTACCTTACGCATTTCATTCATTTCTTCTATTAATTGATGAATGGGGTCAACCTTATTTTGAGATATTTCTTCATGTGATTGATTAATTATCTGATTAACTGGATTGTTTACTTGATCACCAAAGGGTTGTGGTCCTTGTGATTCTTCCACTTCTTCTCTTTCTCGAGGAATCTCTATTGCCGTACTTCCCAAATTTCCAATATTAACATCTTGATCTTGCATGGTTCTATTTGCCACTGTTTCCATTTATGTAATCTTTGAAATATTGTGATATATTCTTGGCTCAATCTTATGTTGTTGTAGAAGTTTCATTATCAATATTTTAAAAAGATTTCAGATAATAAGTTATGTGTTTCATAACATTCTAACATCTACAATAAGTATATAAAGCAATTTGATTGATAGAAAATATCTAGATAAAATTTAACATATCACACATAAGCTAGACAATTTTCTAATTTAACTCAGGTTTTATAAGTTCAAGAAATCATTTTTTGCATAAAAATCAGAATCAAGTTCGGAAATTCAACTCAAAACTTATTTTACTGTTTTGACAAGAATCAAAAACTAGTTAAACGTAACACAATTTTAATATATACAATCAACTAAATTCAAGACATATAAACTTAATGATTTCAGAGCAAATTCTTTTGCAAAATTGTTATAAACATATTTTTGGTGAAAATTTATGAGCTAGGTTTTCAAACCCATGGTTAAAAGAACATCTAAGGTAATTTAACATAGATGAGAGGTATGAAATAAAGAAGTATTGTGTATGAACATAACAATTAAATCTATATAAATATCATTTCATAAGTTTGGAAAAAACTATATATAAAGTTTTTACAATATCATTTTAAATCAGTGTATTTGTAGGAAGAAGAGTTTGTTTTTTAACATAATAAGATTCGAGATTTTAAAGATGAAAATTTGGACAAGTAGAATAAATTCTTTACTACCTCCCTGTTTCTAGCGCCAAATTGTGATTACCAAAAATCTTGCTCTTTGGATCACAACCATTATAGTTTTGCAACATAATAAAATCAGATATCTTAAAATGAAATGAATACATATTAATACTTAGAACATTTTAGCAAATAAATACAAGAAATTGTAACATGAATCCAACACAAGTATTTAACGTGGTTCGACAATCAAATTGTCTACATCCACGGATGGTAAAGATTTGTATCATTTTTTATTAATCCTTATATGTTACAGAAAAAAATTATGCTATATGATTAAAATCCAATTAATCAAAGTACAACTATACTATGAAATTTACACAAGTCTCATAGCTAAACTCTTTGCTCTGATCCTATGTCTTATGTCCAATTCTAACCAAATTTTTTCAGTCCCTCTTCCTGTTTGAGAGCTTGGTATTTATAGCAAATTTTCATGGGTCCCTCCAATCTAACTTTCCACCTATTTGTTCTTATCCAGTCTTCGGAGCGTAGTGTATCCCGCAAGGCATATTCGTGTTCTCCGCAAGACTTCTTTGCGCTTTCCGCAAGATTTTGTATGCGTATTTTCCATTTCCTTTAGCTTCTCGCTTGATGTCCCGCAACTCTTCTGCGGATTTTTACTCAAGTTGTTGTTTTGGATTAGGATGAACTTTGCGGCCTTATTAGAATCATGGCATGTCTGACATGTGGCCATTGAAAGTGATTTGTCATGCTTTAGTTTCTTTTAATCCGCAGCCTATACAGTTGAAACGTGTCTCTCATGCATCAATGTTTGTCAGTCTCTTTTACTGTGTCATGCTTTCCCGCAACTTATGTGTCAGTGAAACAACAAAACTATCTGTTTTTTGAGTAGTGTGCCATACTTTCCCGCAGCCCACGTATGGATCATGCAATAAAACTGTCTGTTTCAGTACTTCTTATAAAACTTTGTTTCAGTGTTTTTCGTTTTCTTGTAATCTAATGCTCCTTCCGTTGTATTGGACCACGTGTAGTTTGAGATTTTTATACCTCACATGTATAACAAAATATCCTGAAAACACAGATAAAGAGGGGGTCGCATGGTGCTTCTTTTACTTTGGTTTTTCTTATGAGGGTGCACAAATTAAGAGCTGGTGCTTCCTCCTTTACTTCGTTTTTTCTTAAATTGTGTATGGAATATGGATGATGGGATTCAACCGATGGTTGAAGGCCTTTAAATTGTTATTTTTTCTTAATATAGTGAACTAGTGGTATATTTAGCAAAAATAAAATATAGATATAGTTTTCTTGAATCGCCAACGTACTGTATACTGTACTTAAAAATTTAAAATAACATGTAACTGTTGAGTCTAGGAAAAATATGAATTTCAGCAAGTTTATATGACAATTATCACATTACTGACAAGTAACCTTGATGGGTTCCATTGCTGTGGAAATCTCTCTACTGCACATCTGAGGATAAATGGTAGTAACTTTTTCATCCTGAAACAAGTAGCATTTTTAAACTAGTATAAATATTTTGACCTTGAAATATATATTACTAGTAATTAAAATTATTATTTTCACCTTTGCAAGGTTTCTTAAGTAAGCTGTCGTGTAATTTCCCGTAGGAAAAAATGCCTCTAATAAATCTGCCAGAACAAGCTGAGGCTGAGAGACAGCACTGTTAAACCAATCTTCATCACAAAAATGTCAAAAACAATCACTTATTAGAAAAATTAGTAATGATATTACAGTAGGCATTTAAAAATCTATAATAAATAATTAATTGGAGAATATAATGAATTTCTTTGTTCTTAAATGTCAAAAATGTTGAAGTCCAGAATAGTTGTTCAAGGCATATAGCAAAAATCCCAACCAATGCGCGGTGTGAAAGTAGTGTCCTAACTTACCAAGAGAATCAGAATTTTGGATCCTTTTATCATATCTCCATATGCTTTGTTTTGTTAGGAAACCAAAACCATCAGACTGTTCTTCATCTTCATTAACTTTTAAGTTGTGTAAGAATGTGGAAAGATTGTACTCGACAGGGTGTGAAGTATAAGTTTCATCAATGACAACATCAACTGTCTGCATAAAGAAAACGAGATACTTGAAAAACTCTTTTTACATTACAGTCAATGAGTCTCAATGGGGTTATTCAGATTGCCCGTACATGTTCTTCTGACATCAATGTTCATGATATATCAGATTCTCCCCCAATTCATGCATTTCTTTTTGTTTTTGATCGGTTCGCCCAGTTCATATCTTGTACACTATACAATTTGATCTAGTGTAGTATTGTAATTTCAGGGTTATTTCCAAAAAGAACCAGCAGCTCAGAGTTGATAGCCAGAGTGCCAGACAAGAAACATATTGCATTACTAGATTAAACTCAACAACTTACACATAGGATAGCAAGGAAGTCGTCCACATCATCAGGCATTGAAGTGTTATAGGTATTTTTGTTTATTGAATCGTCAATGTTTTCTCCACCTGCATCTAACACATACTGTTCTTGCTTTTAGTTTGTGTAACAAGGAAAAAGAAAGGAGAAGAAAGAAAATGCTTCTCGATGACTTTCAGACAGTACGGTTGCATTTTGGATGGAAGTATTCAAGGAACAGGAAGCAATATATAATGCAATATGTGCGCCATTCTAAGAGTCAAGCTAATGCCCTTATAGGTAAGTGCTCCAGATAACCAAATTAATTTCTCATTTGTATTATTACCTTCATCTTGTACGCATCATTGGTGAAAGACCAAACTCCCTGCAAAGAGGAATGACAATCAGATATGGGCCACGCTGATATTGATAATATCCTCCTACCTATAATTAAATGACCCAATTTGGGTCGACAAACAGTAAGCCCCTGCAACACTGACCTCATGAAACCTTAGCCATGCCACCACGGGTTTGAATGCGTTTTTGTTGCTCTCTGCCGCTTTTGTCAAACACATGTAATTTGTTTTCACCTGCAACAGTTCGTGATTTTAGAAAGGAGCCACATTAAACCTTCCCATCATTAGATAAGGTGAATATGATGTTTCTTCTTCATAAGATCTATTGCTTATTTTTATTATTTTTTGAAACATTTTGTGGGCTGAGATTCCGTCATAGGTTTTTAGTACAAAAATGTTTACATTATTATCAGAGATCAACTCTTTAAGCTGCGTCTTTTCTTGAAACAAAAACGTCGGCTAAATATATAAGTTTACTGGCAGAATATTTTGATGAAAGTTTTAGTTTTAGAACGAATGAGTTATTGGCTATTGATTTCGATTCTGACAATAAGTTTTTAAGACTTAACTGCCTCGTAAACGTGATTTGCTCGATCTTCCAAATTCGCGAAAGCACCCAAGTACTTGATCCATTCTGCTCGCTGAGAAAGATAACAGTGAATGAATGATTTACACCCTTAGAGAGTCTGACTGTCTGTCTACAACGAGACATCTTAAAGTTACCTGGAGAGGAGTATCCTCATCGACCGGAAGGAAGGTAGCAAAATTACAAGCTTCCATTTTATCAGGGTTGGTAACAAAATAACCAGTGAATTGAGTAGTAGATTTCTCTACATCAGTTTTGTTGATCATTTGGATACCTCCATCCATGTACGATTTCAAGACACATTCCGAGGCAACTAAATCTGATGTAATTCCCTTTAAACTTCCCCCCAATCCTAGAAGCTGTTCATCAATTCAATATATACATAGAGAGATAAAAGAAAGGTTAGTTTCGAACTCATCATCCAATGACTTAACAATGTATTATAATGACATCGATACCTATTTTTTTTTTAGATTGTTAATCATTTATATTAGTTGGTAGATTATAATAAATTTAGATTAGTGAGATTAATATACAGATTATAGTTATTGATCGTAGATTATGTTAGTTGTTTTTTTGGAGGAAAAATCAGAGATTAGATCTAAAAATTATCCAGAACTGGTATGGTCTTCATCCAATATCAATGCCATTTAAACTGTCTGTATGGTCGCTAATTGAAGATCATGCCGACTATGAATTGTCTGCATGGTCGCCAATTTGAAGGCCATGCCGACTGTGAACAGTCTTCATGGTCGCCAATTGAAGAGTCAAACACTTATTTTTTGCTGTAATTGTATTTATCGTCGGCATTATTTTCACCCATGAAAACCATACCGACTTTAAAAGATAATAACTTTGTTTTTTTAATTTTTTAGACCCCCTTATCAAAATCCCGCTCCCTGTGGGTTCGACCCGTATTTGCCGCTTCTACACAGTTTATTTATATAGGTATTCAAAATCCTATCAAAGGTCGAGATTCAGATATGAATTTTGGATTTTATGTGGAGATGGTTACTGAGTTGGATAGTGGTAACAAAGGAAATGGCATGGGCGATTCAACTTCAAATTCCGGTAGGGAAGAATCAAACCCTAACTCTTTGAGATTTTATAAAGATGTTGTTTATCACAAGAAAACTAATTTGAGGGAGTGTTTTCTTAGTTGGGGTTTGAGTGATACTGAAGATGATTGATGAAACAAGCTATTAATGATTCAGGTGATGTGGGATGTGTCACTTCTTCAGATGAAGAAATTCCAATCGTTAAAATTGATAATCAAACCAGAAGAAGGATAATTAAACCATGAAAGAACTGCTTGATATGTAAAGTCATGGGTAAGGAAGTGGGATTCAAATACATCTCAATCAAAACTTGAGAATTGTGGAACCCCTCTGGTAAGATTGAGATTTTAGATTTAGGATGTGATTTTTATTTGTTCAAATTTGAGAATCCTGCTGATTATAAACACGCTTTCTTAAAGGGTCCATGATTTATTAATGGCCATCATCTATCTATGATGAGATGGTCTTCAAATTTCAAACCATCTGAGTCCATAATTAACAAGACAACTGTTTGGGTTAGGTTACCTGAATTTCCATTAAAGTTCTATGATGAGGAATTATACTTTCTGCTATTTCTGGAAAATTAGGAAAGCTAATTAAAATTGATAAAACAACTGAGTTAGTCATGAGAGGTAAATATGCTAGATTTTTTTATTGAAATTGATACTAATATTGCTTAAAAATATGCAATTTTCAAATTGAAAACTTTAAGCAATCTATTGAATATGAAGGAATTAATTTGATTTGTTTTAATTGTAGAAAGACCAATCATAGGAAAGAAAATTATCCTCTTTTGCAAAATGCTAATGCTACTAATGTTAGTACCCAGAATTGTAATGTTGTTGCAGGCTTGGTGAATCAGGAAGAAAAATATGGCCCTTGGATGTTAGTCACAAATAAGAAAAGTAAGAGTCCAATGGTTGGGAAAGGGGAGGATAAAGGTCTTAGGTATGTGAAGGAAAGTGAACAAGGTAATTCAAATAGAGATGAAAATGATAATCAGTGACAGATGGTTAGTAATCATAGAAGTAAAGGTTACAAGGTGGCTAGTAAAAATGTCTCAAGTGCTAATGGGCAGACCAAAAACAATGGTCAGAGATCTGGTCAAGTCAGGAAGGTGAAGAGTGCTAGCTTTGAGAGTGGTGTTATAAACAAAATAGCACTTACAAAATTCTTAGTAGGAATAATGTAAATGATGTTTCAGTTTTAGAAAATGATGATGTTAATTTAGATCAATTGACTGTAAAAGATAATGGAAATTTTCCTAATAATGGGGTAATTAATAGAGATAATGGTGTCATCATCAAGTCAGGGATTGGTAGTTATAAAGGGAAGTTCTTAAAATGAACCATTAAAAATCAGATCAAGATGGAAAGCAACAAAGTGCCTCTAAATTTATTTTCTCCAGTCTCTCAAAATCTTTTTAGTGGAGGAGTGGATGATGGAAGATCTTATGGTAAAAAGAGCTCAAGAGGAGTTAGTAGTAATACGGAAATCCTTATAGAGTTGATCATGGAACAAGAAACAAGGATAAACCAAATGTTCTAGTTGATGGAGGAGGTAAACCATCTTTAACGACAAATAATGACAAATCTGCCTCAACTTGTTCATACTCCAGACCAAGTGAATGTGAACCGATGGTTACTACCATCCAAAGAACATTGAGCCCCATATAAATTTTACCATCCAAATGGAATCACAAGGACCCGGTAAGGTTCCTAGAGAAAAGAAAATCAGATCCAGATTGCGTGTCAAAGACGTGGCTAGAAGCAACAACTCTAGAAGTAGTAATTCCTCCGTTGGTGGAGACCTCAGCTCTAATAAGAAGCTCAAAAGTTCTATGGAAGTTAAAGATAAAGTTCACTACAAGATTGGATTTGGAACATGGGGTTCAAAGGATTTACAAGACAAGATTCAACCCAATTCTGGGGTTGAACCAAGAAATGCTACAGATGGAAACATTGGTTCTTGCCAATAGGTCTTCGGGTGGTAACTACCATTACTCTCATATGTATGATTTTAGTATGAAGATATTAACCTAGAACTACAGAGGTTTGAATATGCCGTATTTTAGGAGAGTGATGAAGCAATTGATTAAAAAACATAGGCCAAACATTGTGGCGCTGCTTGAAACTAGAACATGCTGAGCATCCAACTGAACCAGTGAAGAAACTTGGTTTTACAAGTTCTTTAATTTTGGATCTGTGTGGATTCTCTTGGGGTATGTGCCTTTTGTGGAACAAATACGAGGTGGACATCCAGGTAACTTCTCAATTAAGATGGGTTCTTCATGCTGTGGTTACTGCCAAGTTTCAGAAGCCATGGGTTTTGTCATCCATTTATGCAAGTACAAATAAAGTGAATAGGAAACAAGTTTGGGATGAAATGGAAGGTATTAATAAAATTCAGGATGCAGAGTGGATGGTGATGGAGGACTTTGATACTATCAATAGTGTGTAATAGAAAGTTGGTGGAAGAATCCCAAAGGAGAGTAAGCTGGAGAAATTGAAGAGAGTAATGAATCAATGTGGACTTATTGATCTAGGGGCCCATGGCCAGAAATGGATATGGAATAACAAGAGAGATGGTTGGAAAAATATTAAGGAGAGGCTGGACATAGCTTTAGCTAACTATCTTTGGTACAGCCGATTCCCTAATGCACATGTAACTCATCTCTTTTATTTCGACTCAGACCTATAGTTTTGTTGATTGATATAAATCCTAATAGACCATTTAGACCAAGGCCTTATAGGATATAAGCTATATGGACCGAGGATGTCAGATTTAGTGACATTGTTAAGGAGACTTGGAATACTCATGAAACTAAGAATGTCCAACTGATAAAATTCAAAATAATTCTAAAAAGTGGAATAAACAAATTTTTGGAATCTGTATGCTAATATGGATAAAGCTTTGCAGGATTTGAACCATGCACAATGTAATTTTGAATCTAACCAAACTGTTGCTAATAAGGCTGTTATGACTAATTTCTTATGTGCCTATCTAAATTATCTCAGGATGGAGGATATTTATTGGAGGCAGAAGTCTAGAGTTAGTTGGATTCTAGAAGGGGACTTAAACACGAAGTTTTTCCATTCTTCTACTCTGGTTAGGAGAAGTAGAAATAAGTTAGTTAAAATTAAAGATAATAATGGTAGATGGTTGGAGGATAGTTCTGAAATTAAAAATCATGTTGTTAGTCATTTTTCAAATTTGTTCTGTTCCTCTTTTAATGAGTGTGATAATGAAGCCATTAATAGTTTGTTCCTTTCAGTTATTTCTTTGAATGAGAATTCTTTTTCAACTTGCCATGTATCCTTGATAGAGATTAAAAATGCAATGAAACAGTTAGGATCTCATAAAGCCCCAGACCCGGATGGACTATAATGGTTTTTTTTTACCAAATATTGGGATCATGTTGGTCGTAGAGTGGTGAGATTAGTCTCTGACTTTTTTTAGAATGGGAAGTTGGATACTGGACTGAATCAGACCTTTATTGCTTTGATTCCTAAGAAAATGTGTCCTAATACCATTAAAGATTACAAACCAATTAGTTTATGTAACTTTGTTATGAATATCATAACTAAGATCATAGATAACAGGATGAGACCATTGCTTGATAAGATCATTTCCCCAAACCAACACGCTTTTGTGCCAGGGAGGTCAATTTTTGTTTCAACTGTTATTTGTAATGAGGTGATACAGTTTTTTAAACACAAAAAGGAATAAAGGGTTGGGTGGATTTAAAATTAGACTTTGACAAAGCCTATGACAGGATTAGTTGGCTTTTTTCTTGTTAAAGTTTTGCAAAGTCTTGGATTTGATGAAAAGTTGGTTTAGTGGATTCTTAAATGTATTAACACAATTTCTTTTCAGGTGCTGATAAATGGCTCTCTGAGCAAAAGTTTGAGGCCATCCAATAGCTTAAGGCAGGGGGACCCATTGTCCCGATATCTTTTTATAATTTGTCTTGAGGCTTTGTCAAGAATGATTAATGAGGGATTACAAAAAAAAGAAATTTCAGGAATATCTGTTGCTAGGGTACTCATGTGATTTCTCATTCGTTATTTTCCGATGATTGTATAATCTTCTTAAAAGCCTCATACAAAAATGCTTGTAATCTTCGTTCTATTCTTGATAAATTTTGCAGGTGGTCGGGTCAGCTCATTAGTGATGCAAAATCAACATTACTTACTTATGCAAACCTAGGGAAAACTACGGCTCTTAAGGTGCCAAATCACCAGCAATCTAGGTAAGTATTTGGGTATCCCTATGCAATGGGGTAGAGTTAATGCTAACACTTACAATAAATTATCTGAAAAAATTGCGAATAGGATGCAGGGTTGGAAATGTAAGGCTTTGAATATAACATGTAGAACAACTTTAATTAAGTCTGTCCTTGATCCGGTGTCTTACCATGCTATGTCAATGCTTAGAATTTCCCAAGGTTTATGTTTAATAAGTATAAAAATAACTTTCTTTGGGGTGGGGATAAGGATAGGAAATGACTTCATAAACTCAGCTGGGATAAAGTATGTAGTCCTGTGGAGTACGGTGGATTAGGTGCCAGGGATCTTGAATTAACCAATCTTGCTTTACTTGCAAAGATTGCATGAAGGATGTTTGAGAATCCTGACTCTGATGTGACCAAACTTCTCAAGGCTAAGTACTATCCTGATTCTGATTTTTGGAACTGTGATATTAAAAATAGATGCTCAGTGAGTTGGAGAAGTATCCTTTGAGGAAGAGATGTTGTTAAAAACTGTATTAGATGAAATTTAGGAGATGGTTCTATTGTTGATTTATGGACTGATCATTGGATGTCTAATCTTCCCCTTTTTGTTTTTACTATTGATAATGCCCAAGCTTTGCCTAATATGAAGGTTAAAGACATTATTAATTCTCAAGATAGAAGTTGGAATTTAGACTTGATTACTAACTTTATTCCTCCACATGTGATTGAGGACATTAGAGCAATGCATGTGCCTGGTAATGTTGAGCAAAAAGACCAACTTATTTGGTCAGGGAGTAGAAGTGGTTCTGTTACGGTTAAAAAAGCCTATAATTATCTTGTCTCCAACAAAATGGAAAACTTTGTTCCTAATTTGGATTGGAAATATTTGTGGAAGTTAAGATAAAATCAAATATTTTTTGTGGCTTTTTTGTCACAATAGAATCAGTTTAAATGAGACTCTCTATAGGAGAAGAATTAGTGAGCATCCGGGATGTAAACTTGGTAATAAAGATTTTGAAACAATTTACCATTTGTTTCTTGATTCTAGTGTTGTTGCTCCTTTATGGAAAAAGGCTCGAAGTTGAATTGGCTTCGCCCCAGAAGCTGAACTTATATCCCCAACTGTGTTTAGGAAGTGGTGTAATGTAGATGGGAAGAATATTGGTGGTATAAAATGGTGTTATATTTTCCCTTTTGTTTTGTGATCTATATGGAGAGGAAGAAATGATTGGATCTTTAAAGGAATTGCATTTCAACCAATGAAGGTGTTAGCTAGGGATATAAAGGATGCAAGAGAATATCATAATGTTTCTGGACAATGCGAAGATAAGAATTTAAAATGATGGAGGTCCCTGTTCCATGGGTATATCCAACTCAAGGTTTTGTTATTAACTGTGATGGAGCTTCTAACAATTTTGGTTTTGCAGGCATTGGTGGGATTCTTAGGGGAGATCAGGGAGGATTCTATGCTTACTTTTGCTAAACATATTTTCAAAAACGGCAATAATATGGCAGAGGTGTGGGCATAAGAGAAGGGCTGATTTTAGCCAAAGATTTGTGTATTAAGAAGTTGGAGGTGGAAAACGACTCAACGTTTGCAATCCAGCTTTGCAAGAATGAGATACAGACACCATGGTGTATGAACTCGTTGGTTGAAGATATTAATCATTTGAAGACCAAATTTATACTATTTCTTTTCAGCAAGGATTTAGGTGGCAGACTGCTTGGCTAAAGGAGGAGTGGCAAAGAGTATGAAAGGAGTGTGGATATTCATTCTCCTGATGCTATAAAACACTTGATCAGTGAGGATCTTGCTAGTAGAGTTGACATTAGAAATGTGAAAGTGTCCATTTAGTTTTAGCTGTTGGCCTTTGTATAAAAAGAAAAAAACACAAAAAAAAAGACTTCTTTTTTAACTTACACATGGAAACCAACAGCATTCTCACCTCAAAGAAGGACACTGCAATAGTAAAAAGAAGAAAACAAACCCGTGAGTTATATCAACATTTTATAGCGTAAAGAAAATGCACGGGTGAATTAATGTGTGCGCACTATTAAAATGCTGGCCCAGATCATGCTCCTTTTTTCGCATGGATTTCATATTTCTATCCACTTATTATATGTAATTTCTACGGGAGATTAGACCCAAAGTGGAAGAGCATACCAGTAGTGAAAGTAATTGAAAGATTATGTGTTAATCACCTGGAAAGTAGTCTGTGTTGATAGAGTAGTTTGATAGGGGTACTACAAATGATTTGATTCTTCCTGTGCAGTATTTTGTTCTCGTCGCCATTCTCGAATTATTCTTCCAAATTCCAAATCAACCACAATGAACTTATAATTATTTAGTTTATAACTGAACAAAAAGATAACATCATATAATGAAATCCTTTCTCCTAATTATACTTACTCCATGAGTGAGTAGATCAATCGTTAAGCCAGACGCCAAGTTTATAATATAAAAGATAAAAACCATGCAAACAGAGCTAAGTATAGAGGAAGAATGAAGTTTTGTATCTACCTGAATGAGAAGGTAATTCTTGCCATCAATACCATTTTTGATAACTTTGAAGTTCTGACCGTAATATATATGGAAGTACTTTGCATCTTGAACCACTGAGATATTACTTCCAACATTTACAGATTTTGTTGCTGCATTCACAACTCTTATAGAACTCCCACACAAGAATAATAATGAATAGAAAACACCATTTGTAAAGCACCAAAGGCTAAAGAGTAATGCAAGAGAATTAACGTAAGCTCCGGTATCAGAAGGCATAATATGATGATACTATTACTAGCTAGATCTTCTAGCTGAAATTAACTAAATGATATATACTGTGTATTATTACTCTTGGTGTTTCACTTTTATAGTTGTGGGCTCTGCTGATTCTGTCTCTCTATACAATTATCGTGGTGTTATTTATTTCTGTCCTCTAATATCTTGGTGGATGGTAATTTAAGAATTATCTGATTATTATATACTTTTTTTATCTTCTTTTATTAGTAGTATGTTTTGACAAAGTCAAAATATTAAAAAGATCTGAGAAATATTCAAATATATTCATATTAAATACTACATCACTATTAAAAATAAAATAAACAAGTGTATTATAAATATTTTATAAAGAATCTAACATTTGTAGTTATAAATATATTTTTTAAAAGAAATGAAGATAAATAGTAAAGATATTAAATGAATTTGATTTTATATTTACGGAGATACGGTTTAAAATTTTAGATTGAGTTACATTGAAATTAATTTTATAATTATAAAAGTTAGGAATATATTTGATAGTTTAATAAAAATTATCACTATAAACAGAAGCTAATAATAATTTTAAACAGACAAAAATATAATAAAAAATTAATAGAAAAGACAGAAAAAATATGTATATAGAAGACCACATCATTACCTTGGTCATTGAATTTTTAATGAACAAACACTGGCATATACAGCATAGTATAGCTTAACAGAAGTATCACATAGTTGATTTCTTTTTTACCTGCTCATATATGTTAATCGAATGATTAAGGGATTCTTGCTTGAGAATTATTTTACAAATGTTCCTACCACTCAACTAAAACCATTGCACTCTTTAATTTAGTTTCTCTAATTAACCCATAGTATAATATATGCTATTTTTGTGAAGTTGAATTTTTTAAGTACCTATCATTGATGTATTTATTATTCCCGATAAAGGTGGAAGAGACTTATGAAGCCCGTGACCAACCATGATACCTTGTGATTTTGTCACCTACTTTCCATCTCCATCTTGTTATTGTTTTTTCCTCCATATCTATTTTGTTTTTATGCTATATTCCACTAATTGTTCATGTGCAGTGCACCACCAAGAACACCACCACTACTGTACAATGATGTAGTGCACCACCAAGAACACCACCACTACTGTACAATGATTACATCAGTTTCACTCAGTATCTCTAGTCACACCACTACAGCTTGCCATCCGCAAATTTTTTTAGTTTATCAATCTGTCTAACAGGATATGGCAAAGCAAGCAGAAGCTTTATTTCCGCGTATAAAAACCTCGACTATTTTGAAGCCTACTTAAAAGGATGTTTGGTAAAAATTATCATTATCATTTATGATTATAGATAATTATAAATTAAAAAATAATTATGATATTAATTATTATTATAATAAATTTTAACAAACAACTTTTTGGGATAATTGATTATCTTAAAAAAATGCTCTCGAAGAGGAGATAAAAGAACGATGATTTAAGAATTTTTTTTAGTCCACTATTGTTTTTTTAACTCTTTCTTGATAGTTTAGAGAAAATAAGGAAAAAAATCTAATTCATTTTTGTTAAAAAAATAATTGATTATGATAATTTTTATAAATGATTTTTCTACTTATGAAAATAATGAGTTTTTTCATTTATGATTAAAATAATCAGTTATTATAAATTTTAACAAACACCTATATAATGGATTATGGGCTGGATAACTGATTATGGGTTCATAATCCATTATGATAATTGTTACCAAACACCCCCAAATTATTTAATGTCTATTATTTTTAAGTCCATCTGGATAATGAGATAAAAGATGTCTAAAAAGATGAACCTACTAAATTACCTCACTATTAAAATTTAAAAACCTAAGCCAAATTTATGTATTTTTCTATCAACCAATTCTTCTTAATTAGGCTTTTGATTGATTCATACGTTTAAAATTGAAATATTTCAAATATTTTAGTTTCTAGATTTAACAAGAATCGGCCGATATGAATGTTCACATCAGCGCCGATTCTGAACAATCGGCTGATATGCACATACACATCGGCCGATTCTGGTTTAATGTTATTTGTTGATGAAGAACATCAACACATCGATGTGAAAATTTCATATTGATTGATGCTGGTTAAAGGAAACAAAATAAGTTTATATTTTAGGATACAACCGGTCGATGCGGACATTCATATCGATCAATTCCTAGTTAAGATAATTGTTTTTAGGCTATAATCAGTCGATATGAACACTCATATCAACCGATTCTTGTTAACCATTTTTCTGGATGATTTTTAGGTTACAATCGACATATATAGCAAACAATATCCGCTGATTTCTAGTGTTCTTCATGGATGAAGAACACCAACCTAGAATCTATATCATGTGACATCGTATCCACCGTTTCTAGTTTGATATTCTTACAAAAATCCAATTTTTCTCTATTTTATTTCATGTTTTGAAATTTTATCAACATTAATTAATTTCATAACTAACACAGTTAATTAACAACTAACATAATTAATTAATATTAATTAACCAAGGGTACATTAGTTATCAAAAAAATAGATGGATAAAGAGTTTTTAAAACTACTTCAAAATGATCATATTTTAGCTTATTAAGTATGCCTCAAATAATTGGAGTAAACCTCACACTAGCTTGTTAGTTAGGGTGAAATTTTTCTTCCTGAAAACTTGTTGTTTTTTTTTAATCCAAATAAACCAAATTACTTTCTCACAACTTATGAAGGCTTCAGCATTCCATTGATAGAGCCACACCAAAATAAAGATCGGTCTTACCCAAGCCCAGCCAATTTTATGAAGCAAAAAATTCCAAAAAGTATATGACAAGAGCCAAAGATGCTCTGTTAAGTGTTAACTCAGGTTGTTCAATACATAGCCACGTATCAGGAAACATTGGTATTGTACATCATCTCTAGTTGCCAATATATTTAGCCTACATACTTGGCTATAACACAAAATTGGGTTTAAGTTGGGAGTTTGTAGTACCAGCTAAAAACCTTACCTGGGAAAATGGCTTATGTAGATACTGCCAATCCGTTAAAATCACTGAGTCTCCGTAATGGCTTTACATTACATTGAAAATTATTATATTGAAATCACCACCTAATTTAAGGAATCAGATCGTAAATTAGAAAATTAACCAAAATAATAAGTTTCATTTTACATATAAACATGGCCCAATTATAGAAATCTTGCGGTATGAGAAATTGGTTTCAGACTAAAAAGGTGTTAGACACCTATTTGTTGGGTTTTGTTCCGTAAAGAAAGTTCTGGAATCTTCCGGAACAAGTCAGAAACATTAGTCCAAGTTATGTACTTTCCTAGTTTGAGTTGAGTTACCTAATATAGGTAG
This sequence comes from Papaver californicum, assembly GCA_023531435.1. Classification (NCBI taxonomy): domain Eukaryota; kingdom Viridiplantae; phylum Streptophyta; class Magnoliopsida; order Ranunculales; family Papaveraceae; genus Papaver; species Papaver californicum. The sequence goes on from JAJJMC010030994.1 coordinate 5,381,170, forward strand.
AAACTAGTCTAGGAAGTTCTTGGGGGACAAGTCTGTGTAATCTATAAAAGGATCTTAGGGTGAGAGTTATAGATATCTTCTTCTTAGAGAGTTAATCAAGCATATTGTTTGTGAGAGAAAAAGAGGGATGCTAGATTTCTTATTGTGAGAGATATTTGAGTGACTAGTTTTTGTGAGGTAAAAACTTTCTAAGACTTGTTCAAAGAATTAGTGAAATCTTTTGTTTGTCGAATCGTTTGCCTCTTCTTGTTATTCTTGAATACTTCATATTGTTGTTACATCGTTAGGACATCTTACTTGAGAGGAAGGGAAAATACAAGAATCCCAACAAGTGGTGTCTAGAGCTAGGTTAGTCGAGAAGGTGTTGCTAAGATGGAAAAATATGGAGAATTGAAGTCATATCGTATGGAAAGGTTTGATGGGAATTCTGATTTTAGTATGTGGCAGATGAATATGAAAGATTATCTTGTCGTGGTAGATTTGGATGATGTCATAAAAGGTCCAAAGATGAAGGAACATAAAAAGAAAGATTCAGACGAGATGGAAAAGGTTGAAGATATTAATGATGTATGGAGAAAGATAGATAAGAAGTGTTTGTCGGAGATTCGGTTCATCTCATAAGAAAGGTACAAGGTCATGCTGCAATCAAGGATGCTACATCAGTAAAACAGTTGTGGGAGTCTCTTGAAAGTTTGTTCATGGATAAAACTATGACTAATAAGATCTTTATCAAATGTCTTTTACATGATATGAGGATGGATAAGAATACTCCGATGATGGATCATATTTCTGCCTTTTATTCTTTTGTATCGAAATTGAAGTTGTTGGTAAGAACTTGAATAATCAAGACAAATCTCTACAATTGATCTGGACGCTTCCTAAATCATACAAAATATTGTCACAAAGTTTTATGAGTCGGTCGTCGTTTACTACATTAGAATTCTACAACGCTTTGGCTGCGGAGGAGATGATACGAAAGAGAGATCGAGTCAGGAATACTTCTGAAAGTGTGCTTGTAGCTGGTGGGAAGAGGGTTGGTAACAATAAAGGTAAAATAACGGTTTTTAAAGGCGATTGCTACAAGTGTGGTCAACCAGGCTAGGGATTTCCCTAGAAAGAATGATGGTTTTGGGAAGGATTCGACTAACTTTTCTAAAAATACCACATCCATGGCGATATCGGAAGATGATATCCTACTGAGCATGCAAACCTTATATGTCAGGGAGGATAAATTTTGGATTGTGATGCCACTGTGCATGTTTGCAATAATTGTTCATTATACAACAATTATGAAGATTGCAGCGGGTTTGTCTACATGGGGGATGGCTCTAGATTACTGGTTCATGAAGTTGGTGAAGTTCTCTTGGAATTGTTTGATGGCTCAGTTCAAACAATCACAAATGTTAGACATGTGCAGGAAATGAAGTAGAATCTAATTAGTTTACCTAGATTAAAATCACTTGGAATGAGATACTCTACTTAAAATGGAGTAATGAGTGTATGTCATAGCAACAATGTAATTTTAATGGAAAGTCAATACAGGAGCTTGTATAAATTACATGGAAGAGTTATTTGTGGTGCTGCTACAAGAATAAGAAATATCTGCTCCGGTGGTGCTAAAGCAACAAGAAGTAGGATTGGATTAGGTGGTGCTTCTAGACGAAAGTTCAAGACAATTCAACGGAAGGTGCCAGTGACTATGTCCATATCAGACGTGGCTTAATCATCAACCTAGATAATTGAAGGCCCTTATGGGAGGGCAACCCTGAATAAGGGTGAGACAAAAGAATATTTTGGTATGTCAAAGTGAAGAAGTAAGAAAACAACATCTGGTTTTGTTCACGCCACAAAAGGTGGTGATTGTTAGGGTTTGGTTCCATAAAGAAAGTTCTGGAATCTTCCGTAACAAGTCAGAAACATTAGTTTGGGTGTTTCCCAAGTTATCTGGTTTCCTAGTTTGAGTTGAGTTACCTAATTTAGGTAGAAACTAGTCTAGGAAGTTCTTGGGGGACAAGTATGTGTAATCTATAAAATGACTTAGGGTGAGAGCTATGGATATCTTCTTCTTAGAGATTGAATCAAACATCTTGTTTGTGAGAGAAAAAAAGGATGCTAGGGTTCTTATTGTGAGACATCTTTGAATGACTAGTTCTTGTGAGGTAAACACTTTGTAAGAGTTTTTAAAAGAATTAGGGAAATCTTTTTTTTATCGAATCATTTGCTTCTTATTGTTATTCTTGAACACTTCATATTGTTGTTACATCGTTAAAACATCTTACTTGAGAGGAAGGGAAAACACAAAAATCCTAACACTATTCGCTCTATTAAGAAGACCAGTCTCTATTTGGTGATTAAGGATTTTGAGTTTTAAGGAAAAAACACCCTTAATATGCAAAACAAAGATTTCAAACAAAATTACCGAGATGCAACACTGTGCATACTTTTCTAAAATTAATACTATTAACAAAGAAAATTACTTAGGACATCCCTTATCTAAGCTAAATATAACTTCCAACTAAAACCCAAAAGTTTATAAACCCACTTGCTGGGCATAACTTTTTTTTATTAATACGAAAGACATTTTATTGATAAGTGAAGATCACATCATTTCACCCCTTTGGATACACTGCGTTATCCAAACAATGAGATTGTTTGACCATTCTTTCTCTGAATTTCTACCCATGTTTTACTAGATCATGAGCAACGTGTTGTGCACGTGAGTGCATTCCCAACTTACAAAAAAACTCAGAATACTACCACAATCAATAATCAAGTTCCTTGTGGTCCATTTTATTGCATCTAATCTACCATTTAAAGCATTGATAATATTTAAACAATCTCCCTCCAAATGTAAATCCTGAATTCCTTTTTTTTCTATCCCAAAGTGCAGCCTCAAGGAGAGTTGTAGCTTCCGCCTATATATTATGAATCTATTGCTTTGGTCCTGCAACATCTAACTCCATTTGTGTTACCTGAGAAGTTCCTAATGATCAATCCCACATCAACAATGTTAGTTTTTTCTTTATAGGCAACATCAAAACTTATTTTGATATAAGGATTACCAAGCCTTTTCCAGATTCTGTTAGTATGTAAAGTAGTTGACACTATAGATAAATCCATGTTAATTGAAATTTTATTCCATTCTGCATAATCTATCTTTATCAAATGGACAATTTAATTTAAATTCTGGTGTTGGCCATCAAAGTTTATCCTGCATATGCATTTCTATATATGCCGTAACACAAATCCAAACCATTTAAGAACATTATCTCTAATCCCATTATGCATGTTTATCTGGAATAAGCTATATAACCAATCATTAAAGTTCACATTTGGAATAGTTATAGAGAAATTCTAATCAATAGCATTCCATAAAGATTTAGAGAAACAGTAATTTAAGAAAAATGATGCATGTTCTCATTATGTAGATTACAGAAGGGACATCTAGGATCCATATTGTCGTAAAATCTAGACAAACTATCACCTACTGGCAAACATTTCCGCAAGAAATGGATTATATTATTACAAAGCCTAGTTTTTGGTTCCAAGATAGAGGGACACTGTTAGAGAAACCAGATTCTTGATTTTTGGTGTTCATAAGTTACTTGTAGGTAGATTTCACATAAAACTTACCATTTGGATTAGGTTGCCATCTAAGACAGTCTTTCCCATCAAATGAAATTCTAATGGTAGGAATTTTATCAATAGTAGGAATGTCGAACAAAACTTGTAATGCTTGCGTATTCCATTCTTTAGTATATGCATCAAATAATTGAGAGACAAATTTCATACTAATAAAAAAGTTTTGACAATCTACAATAGAAGAAATACTAGGAATCTATCTATTTTTCTAAATCTGTATCGAGGCTCCATCTCCAACTTCCTAAATAGCATACTGCTTGACAATGTTCAAACCCCTATACACACCCTTCCAGATCCAAGAGCTATTTGCAGTCATGTTATCATTTAGAGGATCAGAGTTAGGATAATACTTACCTTTAAGAACTTGAAACCATAGAGCCTCTGGAGAGTGAAGCATTCTCCAAGCTAATTTGGCAACCAACATATTGTTAATTATTTCAGTTTGTTTAATGTTCAAACCTCATAGGACTCCTGGATGATCAACTTCCCTCCATTTTTTTTTTAAATAAACTCTTTTTTTTACCTTTTTTCTTCATCAACCAGAATCTCATTTGGATGGAATCCATCTTATCAGTAAGAGTTTTAGGAATTTAGAAGACAAACATATGATGAGAACACAAGCTACAAGCAAGTCTGTCACTATATATGTCTAAAAGAGAAGAGAAAGATTGAATTTTTCTCTTTTGCAATAATAAAGTTACACCTAGATATTTATCATTCAAAACAAGTTTCTTAATGTTTAGGATATTAGAAACTTCATTCTTAATATAGTTACGGACAATTCTACTAAAACCAATACATGAATTTTGATAATTGATAGACCGACCACAAAAATAACTGCATTGTTCTTTACAAGATTTATAGCTTATTTCCCCTTATCTTTAGAAAAAATCATACAATCATCCGCAAAGATAAGTGAGAGACTGAAGAACAATGAGTATTGAATTTAATACCATGAATAAGATTGTTATGTTTGGCTGTAAGTAAAGCTCCAGAAAATGACTCCATGCAAAGTATGAAAACATAAGGAGATAATGGGTCTCATTGTCTAATACCTCTTTGAGGTGTGAAAATCTCTACGTGGGAGCCATTAAGCAAAATGGAAATAGACACAGTGTTAAGTATTGTTCAATCGTCTCACAGAAATCATTGCAGAAACCTAAGTTCCTCAAAGTGCTCAACAAGAATGGCCATTCAATTCTGTCAAATGCTTTTGACATGTCAAGTTTTATATCTATTCAACCTTTCTTAGCTCTATTGTTTCTCATAGAATCTACTAACTCATGGGCTATCACAATATTGTCAGTAATGCATCTACCAAAAACAAATGCAGTTTGATAAAGATTGATGGTTTTCTCCCAAAATGGATTTGATTCATGAAGCTAAAAGTTTAGATATCACTTTGCAAGAGGTATTAGAAATACTAATGGGTCTGAAATCCACATCACTCTTAGGACAATTGCTTTTGGGAATGAGAGAAATAAAATTATGATTCATATGTTTAAGGAGGTACTAAAAATAGAAAAAGGATTGGACCATTCTAGTAAGGTCCTCTCCAACAGTAATCCACATATTCTGGAAGAAACCAAGAAGAAAACCATCCGAACCAGGAGGAGTCCATATGGTTTCATAACAAACACTACATTTTTAATTTCCTCATAAGTAGGTATATCTACAAGTGCAATATTGTCATTCTGGGTAATGCAAGGTATAATGAAACAATGATAACTACTAGGACATACATGATTGGAGGTTCTACTCATATAAGTAAATGGGATTTAACAATGAGTCAAATGCCCATATCATTCTGAATTGAGTTAATTTGGGTTCTTCTCCTACTAAAGTTGGTTTTTTGATGAAAATATGCAGCATTTCTATCATCTAACATGAGATCATAATCCTTCCATCTTTGCTTCCGATAGTTAGCTTCCACATCATACCAATAATTAAAACGATTCTGCAATCTAACAAATTCAGCATCCAAGGGATTAGTGTTATTAGAATTAAACAAGAAAATTGAGCATCTATCTTACTAATTTTAGTTGATATGATGCAAAAGTACATATAATTCCATTTTCTAAGAATTTTCTTAGATTAAACAAAGTTTTAGAAAGTTTAAAAGCAACATAAACTTCAATATTGACATACCAATTATTACCAATTAACTCCTTACAGCTGGGATCTCTGAATTATATTTTATTAAGTCTAAATGGCTTATGAGTCTTAGAATCCATTCTGGCAATAGATAATAAAATAAGACAATGGTCACTGGCAAGAGGGATTAAATGATAAGTGATAGCAGTGGGGAAGTTCTTAAGCACTCTAATGTCTGCTACAACCCTATCAAGTTTCTCTAGGATGAGTTCTTGTCCTTATTTTCTATTTTTCCAACTGAAAGGATTACATATATACTGAATATCATGCAAATTATTACAGTCTACAAGATCATTAAAACCATCCAGATGGGCTTGGCTAACCAAATTACCACCTTGTTTTTCCTCTTGCTTAAGAATGAATTAAGGTCACCAACAACAATCCAGGGGAGATTAAGATGAATAACTAAATTTTGCATAAAATCCCTTTGATCTTTCCTAAAATGATCATCCAGAGCACCATAAGAAAAACTAACAAAGGAATAATCTATTCTAGCATCAAGTTTTATGCTGCAACAAATGGATTTTAGCTTGGCTTATGTAATCTTAAGATCAATCCATCTTTCCAAAAAAGACAGAGTTCTCCAGAGCACCCAATTGGATCAAGAAACCAAACATTAGTGAATCAATAAGGAACAGTGTACCAAGGCATTTTTTTGATGGTGTTTTTGGTTTCAATTAAAAAGATAATATATGGATCATTTGATCTAATCAAGTTTTTCAAATAATTTCTAGTATTTTTAATTATTTCCATAGAAGATAAAGATTTGGATTTCATCACCAGATTCTTTTTTCCCGACTTAGGAAAACGTATCTTAACGCGAACCAAAGCCTAAAATTTGACTAGAAAAAACCGATAAGGGTATCGAGCTTATATGAAATTTCTTTAAAGGGAAATTTTGGTTTCTTTCTTAGCTTAACTTGAGTAGTTAATACCTTTTATTGTAAGTCATTAACGTCGGTTTATAACCCAAGGAAATGGTTTGCCAAAGAGGAAGGGATATTCAAGATCCCTTGAGCTTAGCCTATCTCTATTGACTTATTTTAATCGGTGTTTGTAATACCCCAATTCGGCAGGTAGGGTTCGCCGAATGGAATATATGTAATGGTTTGTCCTTTCATAACAACGAGGCTTTTTCAGTACAGTTGGCTCCAGAGTTGGCAAAAATCTCTGCAGTTAAGCGTGATCGGGCGGGAGTAATCCAGGGATGGATGACCTCCTGGGAAGTTGATGGATGACCGCCGCGGTACTCGTTGAAAACTCCACACTGCCGGATAACCGCAGTGGCTATGTGGGAATAATATCGGTGGAGTGTCGGGTCATTACAATATTACTTCATAGAGGTTTTCTAATAAAGTAACCAACTTATTTTCGAAGAGAATATAAGTTGGTCTAGAAAATCTAAGTGAGCCATCATGCTTTTGTTCGATAGTTTTAACAGGTTTGCTTGGTCGAGCCAACCTTGCTTGTGATTTCTATAAAATTTCCATCATTTTAGGACTTTTTGTCTTTTTATTTTATGCCAAGACCGCTCAAGTCCATTAGCGAGCGTGCTTAGAAAAAAGATTATGTTGGTATTCTGATTAGTGAAGAGAGTAAAATTTCTGTTTCTAAAAATGAGGATCTAGAAAACCCTTCTTTTGAGAGTCCTATTTTTGAAAACTTTAGTTTTTAAAATTTATCTCTTAGTTAGGAAGTTGTTCATAGTTTTCTGACAGTAATTGCAATGATAAATTTGAGAGATTACATGTATCCAACTATGTCCTACCGACCATTGTGCATAAAGTTGCTTGTAACCATAACTATCTATGAGTTAAAACCTGGTACCATTCAGATGATCCCTGTGTTCTTAGGGAAAGATGATGAAAACCCTTACTTTCATGCGAGGGACTTCGAAGAAATTTGTGGAACAATTAGGCTTAAAGACCTTAGTAATGAAGATTTGAAACTTAGGTTGTTTCTTTTTTTCTTGAGAGATAAAGCTAAGTCATGGTTGCATAATTTACCATCTGAGTCTATAACAACATGGGACGAACTTACTGCTGATTTCTTCCAAAAGCTTTACCCAAAGCATAAAACTGCGACTATTACAGAAAATTAATGCTAATATGCAACAAGAGGAAGAGTTTCTTTATCGGTTTCTAGGAATATTGAATGATCTCTTATCACAATACCCCCACCATGGATTTGAGAAAATAAAATTAGTCCAGATTATTTATGACATACTAGATTATTCGATCAAGCCCATGGTCGAGTCATTGTGCACTGGTGGGTTCTTGAATAAAACTGTTGATCAAGCGTATTCTTTCTTAGAATAAGTGGCTGAAAAATCCCAACAATGAGAGTCATGTGTAGAACCTCCAAACAGACTCCTGGTTAATAGAAGTAGTATACTAACATGGTAGATGGAAACTTTGAGTCAGATGCTAAGATTGATGCAATATCTAGAAGGTTAAAAGTTTTAGAATTGAGTCTGTTTAAACATAAGTCATTTGTTGAAGCCGACGATAGGATAATTGTTTCTCAAGTCTCTAGTCGTGGGATAAAGCCTAATAATTCATTATGGGAAGGACAGACTAGTGAAGAGGAAGACCATGCTCTTTATAATAACTCTAGATTTGATAATCGTTAGAGGTTTGATCCATATTAAGAAACCTATAACCCTAGTTGGAGAAAAAATCCTAATTTTTTCGTGGTCTAAGGGTCAGAATCAAGGTCAAACTAGTAATTGTTTGCTATGGAAAGTATTAATTTAAAGTTCGTTCCACAAGACTTGTGAAGACTTGATTTATATCTAAACTCTAATTTTAAACTAGCAAATATACACAAATGATGATATAAATATTAAAGGTAACTGAGGCTATGAATTTCACCATTAACCAATTTAAGTAATTCAATAATAATAATTATTATGTAAATTCTAGCTTCTAAAAGTGACTCTAATACTTTGCCATAATAATTAGATTTTCAAATTATTAATGTACATCATAAGTATTAAACATCAAAAGTTCTAACATTAAGCATGAACCATCAAATAAAATAGCAATCAATTAAGAAAAATCATAAATCACAATTAAAAATCAATGCAAAAGTCAAATAGAATTGACAAAATTATTAAATAGAAATTACCACTTAATCATGGAAAAATGGATTCCTCTGTCGCCTCAGTATTTGGGATTTATCTCTTCATGTTTAAAACTCTCTCACAATATTTGTACATAGACCAAGGTGTTTTACAAGAAGAAAAAAACAAAAAAAAACATAAAAAACTGCAACAGGCAGTTCCTGTTGCAAACAGAAGAAATGCTATGGTTTTGTTCTAAATGTCTTCTTTTGTCGCAAAAGAAACATTAAAGATTATTGTTCTATTAACGACTGTCTTCTGGTGTTGTTGAAGAATAAAAAAAAAGAAACGGTTCAGTCTAACACTGTCTCTGGATGTCGTTCTCTTCTTCTTCCCTTCTCTGCTACTACAAATTTTTTTATGTCACTCTATTTTTCGCTCCTGCATTCTCTACTCCCCCTCCCGTTCCCCTAATACCCTATTTATATAACACTAAACACTACTCCAATATCTCGTCCAAAATCTTTAAAATAAATTTTTTCTTCAATAAAACAAATCTCGGTAATATTTTTCTCTTCTCGTTGTTACCTTATTAACCAACACAAATTGATTTCGATAAAAAAAAATCTTGTATAGAAAATAAGAGAATACCTTTTTTATTCATATTTTAAATTACCGTGATATTTATTCCCTTTATTTACGAAAAATAATATGAAAAGATTTGACAATAGAAGGAGAAACCTGCGGATTATTAGTCTGACCTTGATATCACTATTCTGATGATTTTTGAATCTTATACGCTTTGTTTTTACTAAAACAACACATGGATTCTTAGGTTGTTTATGCTATTTCTAGACAAAGGCGAAGAAATATAAGTAGGAGAAAATTTAAGGAGAAGATGCAAATCAGCCAAAAATACTTAGAAAGATGAAGGAGAGGGGAATGACGAGATTGATGGGGTTGCATAAAGATTTTAAAAATGGTAACGAGAAAAAACGTGAAATGGAATTTGATGGATTTAAAAGACCCAGCGACAGCAACAAATCGGAATTCGGTAGTTTTCTAGGCGACTTGGTCCATAGAAAAGTTGGCATTTAACATTTAGGTTAGAGGGATGTCCCTCTATAAAGGTACACATCTACCTTTATTCATCTTTTTTTGTTGTATAATTGTGGCTAACATACGTTTAAATAGTAGGTTTATTATGACCTCAACAATTCGATGAGGGATGATATCCTACAACGTCTTGTTAATCAATTGCGGGACTTCAGAATGAAGTTATACAACAACTATATGGCTCTCAATCTTGATAAACAGAACTCCTTGCAAATGTCCCGAGAATATATAAATCGGTTGTGGACAAAGAATCCTTACTTAAGTTCGTAAAATATGTACAATCGGAAAACTTAAGGTTAGAGAATACATGTTACTATATTTACTATAGTTTCATGCTTATTTTCTAGCCTAACATATTGATGAGATTCTTTTTATCTCCATTATGAGGTTAAATACGATAAGGGAAAAAGTGCAATATCACACCGACAACGGACGGGACGTTCAGGTATGCGGGACTAAAATAAAAATTAGTATGTCCCTTGTCTTATTAAACGCCGTACTGTAAAACTGAGCATATTAGATAATGTTCCACTGATTTTCTGTTTCATTTACTGTGTTATGTGTTTCTCATATAAGAAGCAGCTTGTAACGGTATAGGGATGTGTCCTATTATAGAATACTCATAGTATACACCACTCTGTATTGTTGTCATATAAGATGTTTTGGAATTGATTTTCTATTTCACATTTGATGTTATATTATCTGTGACGAGATGTAAATTCCTACGTGTGTTTGATAACTACTAGGTCAGGAAATGAGGTGTTACCGAAGATGAAATTTCCGATCGATGCTAAATGTGTACAAAAGCACGCGAAGACAAACATGAAAATTTCCCAGGTGATGAAGTCAGGGATACGACAAAGAAAATTATGAAAAACCCGAATAATGCTTATGTTTTTTTACTAAAGTAAGCGCACAAAGTTTGAATCAAAATTTAACACTTTTTTTGAAGAAATTTTATGTACAGGATGAGAGCACAAGCTTATTCAAGAGGAATCTAAAAAGATTGGTTATAACGAGGATGTCCTAACACTTGTGATCGACAAAGATAATGGTGGGCGTGTAAGAGGAGCTGGCTTTGGAGTGACTGCTAGCATTTACTGGAAGTCTAGCAGACGTACGAGAAAAATCCTTGAGTTACCATGGATAAACTGCATGAACAACTGGAATCTAAGGATCAAGAATATGTAAATTTGAAAAATGCATTTAAGGCATTAACAACGTCTATGCAAGCTCAAGGACTAACAATACCAAACGCTTTGGGCAATATGATAAGAAATTATGGAGAACAAGTAAGTCAACTGAGTTTAAAAGACTAATTTTAATTTTTATAACCTTGTTCAACCACACACTTCATGAAAATCTAAAAAGTACATCGTAATTCACGCAGGTAAACGATGGAGGACCTAGCAACGTCTTCGATCGATTTAAGTACAATATATATTTATAATATGATAATCAGGTGACAAATGTACCTTAAATTTTTTCAAAAAAAAAGATGGGAAATCTGTACGAGAGTAGTCTTTTGGAAGTGGGAAAGGGTCTGATGGATCTAAGCAATATTTTTCTGATACAAAAATGACGATCCCTTCCCCCAGTGTCTCTATTTTCTCAAAAGAAGTCTACGTCTCCTCAATCTACGAGGGAATCTCATAATGTGTCATCCAAAGAAGTTCCACCAGGAAAAGTAAATATTTTTTTTCAGGCACTTAAATCTATACTGTGTTGGTTTTTTTTATATACGATGTTCATACGCCATATGTTCTGTAGGGCTTAGGATGCAAACTTTGGTCTGGAAATGAGTTTAACATCATTGCCAAAGGTACAACGTACCCGTCAAACCCAACAGAGGTGTTAATAGGTGGAGGAATTACTGCTCGTATTAACTGGCATCGTAAGTGCAATAAATTAATTAAGATATTTCCCACTAATTAACTAGTAACATAGGGATGATAAGGATCGTTCCCACAAGAAGCTGTATAATTGTTATTTGTTTTCAACTTCTTATGCAAATACTACGTACTGATCAACGAACAACCTCACGCAACGTGCTATCAAGTTTAATCCTTTAAGAGCGTTAGGCTCTTTGAGTTGGCTAATCAATTAATGCAATATAAGTACTACGAGTAATCTCTTTACCACTGGTGAAGCTGCTACGTGCAATCACACGAAGGTTTTGCATACAATCAGTAATCACACTATGCTACTTATAACCGGTCGTCTATAGACTATTTTGTATTTCGAAACCCTAGTTTAACTTTAGATATGATTAGTTATTCACTTAGTATGCATCCTCAACAAGCACACTCCAATAATATATGGCGATATTAAAAGTAGAACATGAACGGTAAAAAGAGATCTTGAACATCAACAACAATCATTCATATTGATTTACATGTTTAAGACTTCCAACTACATCCCAAACCAATTGAAAAATTAGATATTTATAGGTTTACTAAAATCCATGGAAAATATACAAAGGAAGAAGAATGGTTTCCCTCTAAGGGGAAAACCCTAGGTTTTTGATGCAGAAAATGTGATATGAAAAGTAGAAGATAAGAGATTACTTCCAAGATATCTTGTTTGAGTCTTAGATGTCTTCTTTTATAGCCTTTAATGTTTGTCCCTCAAGTATACTCACTTTCTAAGGTTTGGAAACCCATTGGGAGAAAATTTCCTCAATATAGAAGTCCCAAAGAAACACAAAAATTCGTCCAAAAATAGCTATTCACGTAACTTTCTCGGCCACCTGACCCTCCGAGATTTCTGTTTTGTCTCGGACACCTGACCCTTCAAGGCAATTAAAAGCTTCTGAATTTTCCCTCGGTCACCTGACCATCCGACGCACATATGTTTCCTCGGTCACCATCATGGCCGAGAATATTCTGAACTTGGTTTTCTCATAACTTCTTCATACGACGTTGGAATGAACTTATTCTTTCACCGTTGGATTCGTCTCATCGTTATCTTCAACATGATAAGAAGAAATTGTGGATTAGGATGAGTTCAACTTGGTCTTTGGTCCTTCTTCCTTTATAGCACTTCTTTCCTTGCACATTCTAACGTACACTTTGTATTCTTTTTTGGATAATTCACCTAATAGAAGATATAAACTAGAAAACAAATATAATACATAAAAATTATAGAAAATATAAACATGAATTTAATACTAAAAATATGAAACTTATATATTTATCGGTCATCATAAATATATTTATTTTGCGGCGCATGTGCCCTTATACGACTTGTGTCTACTTGGGTTTGACTTTATTGACTTGATTTCACCATTCCGCTCATCCCGTATGCCTAGGATGCATATGCGGAATATGCCATTTACAAATTAGTGAGTTTAACTGTCTTTGTTTTTTGCCAAAATGATTGGCTCATGAGAGCGGATGCAGAAACACCAAAGTGCATACACCGTCTTCAATTGGCTAGATCATAAGGGGTCCTTATGATGTTTTTATTTTACTCGGAGCAATACGTTTTTTCGCCTTCAAATCAAGCACGCCACACCACATGTCCCCTTGAGAATATTTGGGAAAAGATCGAGCAGCGCCAAAATTGTTGCTCCGGATCAAGGTTTGAAAAACGGGTCAGTATAACGTGTTTTGACGTGTGTGAGCATGTTTTGGAGAAAATACATATTTTTGACGTTCTTTTTTAAATAACGATTGTGATAACAGTTAAATTGAAAATACATAAATAAATTATGATATGAATTTCCTATATAACGGTTTTAACATGCGTGGAAACGGTTATAATAGGTCTAAATAACATTGTTACTACGTTGTTTCTTTTATTTGTTTATTCATTTATTTTGATTTTTTTAATTGTAATTTTTTGTCTTTTATTTTAGAAATAAAAAATAGATAAAAAATATTTTATATTCATATTTTTTAAAATGACGGGTATAACGGGTGTTAAAACGGAAAAAACGGTCACAAAAACTTATGTTAAATTATTATTTAGAAGAAAAAAACGTAAAAATCAAATTAAGAAAAATGGTCATCACATACGTGAAAACGGTTATAACAAGTCTAAATACCGCCGTTTTTTTCTATTTATCAGTGATATTTAGATATGAGTATCGGTAACCCTCACGAACACACTACATAGGCGTGACTGTTTTAGCGATCGTTTTTCAAACCTTATTCTGGATAAAGGTTCTGGATGTTTTAATTATTAAGATCATGTACCTACAAAAACACAATAATAACAAAAATTAATATAAAAATAAACACTAACAATATATATTAATGAGACAAATAAAAATACAAATAAGTGTCCATCATATGTTTCAAAAATAAATAAATGCTGACCCAGTTTTTCAAGCAGCTACCAACAATTCAGGAAACCAGAAATAAAACTACCGGGCGTACACGGAGTTGAACATCTCACGTGAGGAACTATTCTTTGCAGTGAGCCAGGAGAAGATGATCTCGTTCCCACGCACAAGAGGAATACCAAAAGGGACCATAGACTCTACACCTCCTGTATTATGCATTTCTTCAGTATCTGATCCACAAAATGGAAGACTGCCAGCATTTGCGCAACATTGTACATGAATGGATAAATAACGAGATTCGTAGCAGTACGTCAAGACAGTAACGTGGTTCGCAAACGACCAGACAGTACGTGTAATATTTGACGAGGAAGATTGCCAAGTACTCGGAAGACAGTCGGACAACCAATAACGCACCTCAAAAGAAACAAATACCCGAGTTGAAAAATAGCTAGAAATATAAGAGCCAGCGCAGGAAGCAACATGTGGATACTTCTGGCTACCACCAATCGTCTTTGCAGGAGATTACTACCTAAGACAGTCACACTTCGACCCGTTCATTATCACCCTCGACAATGGAGGATGGGAAGTGGGACGGATCCTAATCGACGTTGGCAACGCAGCTGAGATTCTTTTTTATGGTACCTTTTGCAGTATGGGGACACCATACAAGTAAGTAGTAGAAGTCGATGACGATATCTACACCTTCAACAACAAACAACTAGGCCCGGTTGGAGCCGTGTGGTTAGATTTGACAGTCGAGTCGATCACTAGAGGAACCAACTTAGAGATCATTGATATGCAATTTCCCCCTACAATGCAATAATGGGAAGGAAATGGCTACACCGAATATTGTTTCATCATCTCTCCACCATGTACTGCAGTTCTCGACATCTTGGTGGGTGATGGAAATAAAGAGGGACAAGTTAATGACAAGGAAATTAACACCTTTGAAATTTGGAACCCAGGAACATAAGGATCGTAAACGAACCAATGGGTTACATTGAAACGACTATGACAGTGATAATACCAGTACCGGTAACACAAGAAGTTTATAATACACAAGATCACCAAACAAAGGGACTAACCGCTGAGAGAGCCGTGTCAGGAGAAGCGCCCATAGCACGGAAATCTCAAGAAGCACGGGACCAAAAAGAAAAAACAACAATCGCTGATAGTGTTGATGAAGATTAGAAGCTATAGCGAGCACGAAGGTGTGCCAACCACCAAACAGAGACTGATTGATCAGCAAACAAGACGGATCGAGTGAACTAACAAGAAGTAATGGGTCAAAAATGGATTCTATCAAGTAACCGAGTCAAGATGTATAAGAGGTATCCAGGAGAACAGTGTAAAAGAATGACTCGCACCCTTACAACGAGGCGTGTAGGATCATTAGTGTTATGTTACTGTAAAATCTACGATCAGACCTATTTTTCCAATTTTTTTCACTCCCAAATCTATCGTCGGAAATTTTCACACGCACACTCATATATTATAAAAATACTATCGAAAAACGGATATTTTCTAAAATTTTGTTTATGTTTTTTTAAGGGTAAACTACCCCTTTCGTATACCATAAAATTCTCAAGGGATTTTCCTTTTCTTTTTCCATGAAAAATTCAATTCCTCTTTTTATTTTTCCTCTCCACTTTTTAAGTAATCCCGCTCGTTTATGATATCTAGAAGAAATAAACAGAGTTTACTGAGTCGCTCCTCTTTCTTTCCCCGTAGAAACAAGTTCACTGAGTCGAGAGTTTTTCACTCGCTTTCTTATTTTCAAAGGTTGGAGTAAAGAAAAGAAAATCAAATAACCATTTTATTCTATGATTTCTTGGTGATTGATTTTATAAGTAGTAAACGCCCAGATAAGGAACCCTTAAGTCTACGAATCAAGTAAACGGTCTTGATTTTCTTTTTAATTTTTATTATTAATTAGGTTCAGTTAGTCAAGTCCTAGATGTTATCCTATGTGATTTTGTGGATTCTTTGATAGAGTTAATGATTATAATGGCGGAGACCAAAGGAAAAATTTAGCTTGATCAAGTCATTATACTTCTTCCGTTTGAAAATAGGTGACATATTCATCTTTAAATTTTGTCCGTTATTAGATGACCTATATCATTAAACAATAAGATATTTTTAAAACTACATTTTTAGTATAAGAAATATGTATAATTTGATAGCCATGTTTATATTCTTTACATAAGTTTTTAACAATGTTTTTCAATGGTATAAAGTTTACAAAAATCCCTCGTATATTTTGAGAGATAAATCAAATCTAAATTTTACTAATAATTATTATCCATAAGGGTATAATTGTAAAAAAAACTTAAAAAATACTCCTCTCTCCTCCTTTCCTTAAGAATTGTGACAACTTAAACTAGGTCACCTATTCCCGAACAGAAGGAGTATATTATAAACTTGACTTAGTGACTGAATGATATACATGAACTTCGTCAAACTTGCAAACACATACACATTAAGCTGTATTTCGAATATTTTGATTGTTTAGGACTTTAAGTTGCATACCTGTATTTACATTATTGTAGTTTGCTGCATACCAAACATATATGTAATCATGTCTTTCTAGGACTAAGCCTATTCGAAGTCAAAGCATACATATCAAAATTTGTGGGTTTTTGTTATATAAGGAGAATCATTGAGTGTGTATAGGAAATTATTACTACTTCCTTGATTGCATGTCTATTCGTCAAAAGAGTTGTTGTTGCAATAATCCCAAATTTGAGGTGTGTTCTAAACATAACCGAATTCCGAATTGTTGAGTTTTCAAGGAAGGTCTTACTGGTTGTGTTTGTTTACCACTGAAAATATGATATCCTATGGTTGCTTTTGTGTTTACTGTAAATTTTGCTTGTTTTTTGACATTTATGTGCTTGATTCTTTTTTTTAGCACTGTTACCAACCAAACAATGGTTGCATAATATGTTATGCAGCTACAAAATTGAATGCATAACTTGTTATGCCGTCGAGAAAATGGTTGCATAATCTGTTACGCAATCGAGAAAATGGTAGCATATTGCATTATGCATCCATTTTGTTTTTAACATTGTTATCAACCAAAAAATGGCTTCATAATCTATTATGCAGCTTCAAAAATTACTGCATAACCTGTTACGAAGTCGAGAAAATGGCTGTATAATCTGTTATGCAGCTAACCCTCCTGGCCCAACCCTAGACACTCTAAGATCCTTTTTCAAACCTGCCGAGAAAAGCATGAACAAAAAAGGCTGCATAATCTGTTATGCAGTTGAGAAAATAACATCATATTGCATTATGCACTTATTTTGTTGTAAGCACTGTTATCAACCAAAAAATGGCTTCATAGTATCTTATGCAGCTACAAATTAAAATGCCTCGCATAACCGGTTATGCAGTCGAGAAAATGGATGCATAATCTGTTATGCAGCTACAAAAAAGGCTGCATAATCTGTTATGCAGTTGAAAATTGACAACATATTGCATTAATACACAAATTGTTTTTTGACACGCCACTTATATTTTTCTCGGATACGTTTTTGATTTTTGGCGTGACTATATATCTGAAGTCGTAGATGTAGCCACGCCACTAAAATTACGTGTCTATTATTGACACATTCGGCCAAATTACACTTAGTTAGCGTGTCTATTAGCCTCATTAAAAACCACGTTAAGTATGTCGTGTCCAAAAGGTATCGTTTAGCAACGCCCATTTTGTGTTTCTCAATGAATGTTTCCATAGAACAATCTATGGACACATGAAACAATTTTGGCGTGTGCAATAGATTTGCCGCGCCAATTCAGAGATTTCTGAGCGTGTCTAAAGGGTTAGTTTTATTGGACACGCCACTATGTAGATTTCCCCGCGTGTCTAAAAGGTAGTTTTATTGGACAAGCCCATTCATAAATTGTTTTGCGTGGCTTAAATGTCGGCTCATTAGACACGCC
The DNA here is from genome assembly GCA_023531435.1 of Papaver californicum. Taxonomy (NCBI): domain Eukaryota; kingdom Viridiplantae; phylum Streptophyta; class Magnoliopsida; order Ranunculales; family Papaveraceae; genus Papaver; species Papaver californicum. The sequence continues at coordinate 5,399,379 of JAJJMC010030994.1, forward strand.
ACTTTGGAGTTTTCTATGCGTGTCTAAAGGGTAGGATTTATTCTTTATTCTGCGTGTCCAAAAGGATCCATTTATACACGCCCGTTGGGAGACTCTCTACGTGTCCAAAAGAAACTATTTAGACACGCCAGTTCGAGTTACAGTGTACATGAAATGGGCAGTAACTGGGGATCGAGCCCCCAAGTCCATATGCTAATTTTACAACTTAGCCCAGGATTATTGATGGGCTTGATGTAATTCGAGGAATATAAACATGGCTGAAGCCCGGGGTATAACTTATTGGTTAACTATGGGCTTGATTTAAGATTTAAGAATTTATAAATACTATTGTCCGCAAGGTTTTTCTAACACACCTTACCTTATTTGTTTCTTAAAAAACAAAACTTATTTGTTCCTATTTTTTCAGATTCACATGTGTGTAATGTCTGTGTTGTGCACGAGGAGAAAGGTTAATCCTATTTCTTTTTCTCTTTTTGGCTAATCAACACACTAATTATACTCCATACTAAACTGGAATAGAGTTACAAACATGTACAAAAGACTCATTTCTTACATAGTGCAACAAAAAAGAAGGAGAAGAATCCCAAGTAGCCTTTAGTACAATGCTTTCTCGCATGAGAATAAGCATGTCTATCATCTATGAAGTTCTTAATACATTTTATATAAAAGAGGTTTATATCAGTATGATTATCTATACGTTCACTAACAAAAACTAAATACTGAAAACTTGTATTATTGCAGACTAGCGGAGAACAAGCAAAGGTATTCCAGTTTGAAAGCCAAGAGAAAAAAGTTAATCCATAAATGAAAGAAAAAGAAAAAAATAACATACAATTAATAGAAACCTCATAATAGAGCAAACTCGATTCTCGAACCAAGGAAAAATCCAAGATCAATCCTCATAAAGGACCAACAAATTGGCAACATTGGCAACCAAAGCAGTAAATTGGGAGAGATTGAGCATGTCATGCTTTGGCTTTGAATTTCCCTGTGGTATTATGTATAACTTTACTATTACAATCGGTCCGATAATAATCATCCTTGGAATCCTTGCGCATATTAAATGGATCTACATAAGGCAAGTTGAATTCATTTCGACAATGAATTGCCGTACTGAATTCCTCGTCGACATCATCATAGCCATCTTTGTAGTTTTTGGGAGGTGATACTAACACAATCGAATTTTTCTTATTCTCTTGATCTCTCATATAAAATACATGCTTAGCTTGTGAGGCTATAATGAATGGATCCTCCTTGTGTCCCAACATATCAAGCTCAACCAAAATGTAACCAAGTCTGTCTTTTGAGACCCTTTTTTTATTGTCAACCCATTTACACTTGAAGATGGGTATTTTATTTTCATGATAAGTCAGCACCTATATCTCTTGTAAACCACCGAAATAATCCGCCTGATCAAGGGTTACTCCCTCTTTTCTAATGTTCGTGTCAGTTGCCTGTACGTAAACGTCGCTATTCTAGTTCATTGAACCTTCATGATATTGTGTGCGAAACATGTATCCATTGATCTGGTATGCTTCGTATTTCATTACATCACGGTTCGGTTTCTATGAGAGCCACCTTAATCTCTCACTGACACTTTTTTTAGAGAATGCCCGCACTCTCCTAACCTGATATACATTATACGGACTAGCCTTCAACTTGACACAAAAACTACATGGCAAAAGTAACATTTTCTGCAAACTCTTACCTCCACTTTTAGACATTCCCCTAACGTTTCACCATGCCGTTTCTGCCTCTGTGCTTCCCGTTTATTGGGATATTGTTCGCGTAAAAATAAATGTGTCGGCTGGGCAGTAAAACGATAATTTTTTTTTATTTTCAAAAAATTTGACATGCCAAAAAATAGAAAAATAAAACAAAACAAAAAAGTTTAAAACTAATACTAACCTGATATAAGGAACAACTTTAGGCGAATTCTGCAGTATATAGAAATACGCTTCCTCCCACAGTTCAGCACTGATAACCGTCAATTTACCACCTGATATTCATTTTCCCTCTAAAGGAAGTGAATCTTCATCAGTGTCAAGTGAGTTATGCTTTTCAGGTGGAATTCCAATTGTCTTCATGTTTCTTTGGTACTTACTGAACATCTCTATTATCTCTTCTGCAACATTCCCTTCAGCAATGCCTCCTCCGGATCTGTTTCTGTTTTGCACATGCCCTTTTATAACCTTCCTACACCTTTTAAAGAGATACATCCATCAAAAGCATACATGACCACATAATTTCACTTTCTTGGTAAGATGCACAGTTAAATGGACCATGATATCAAAAAAGGATGAAGGAAAACATTTCTCTATTAAGCACAGCGTCACGAAGAGATCATCCTATTGTTTATCTAGCTCTGCCACCTTGAATTCTTTGTTTTATGTTGCTCTGAAAAAGTAAAAAAACCTGATGCTAGCGTATCTTTTTGGCAACGACATAATTGATTTAATCGTAATAGGTAAAAACTGCTGCATTAGCATGTGATAGTCATGTGATTTTAGTCCGATAAGCTTTCGATATTTTCGACTCACCAGAGTTGAAAAGTTTGAACAATACCCTTGCGGAACCTTTAAATCGAATAACGTTTGACAAAAATTGTCTTTTTCTTTCGGGGTTAATGTGTAACATGCTGCGGGTAGTACAAATCCTCCTTGGCCATCTGGCTTTGGATGCATCTTTGATTTCAACCCATGAGCCTGCAGATCCAATCGAGCATTCATTCCATCTTCCGTATTAAATTCCATGTTCAGCAATGTTCCGACGAGTCTTTCACAGACATTCCTTTCGACGTACATGAAAACGATACAATGGAGAACAAGATGATACCGCCAATAGGGGAGGATCCGGAACCATATGTTGAGCTTTTTCCAATAATTGCTTCCCCCATTGATCTTTTCGGTCGGATTTTCCTTTGGACTCTCTTCATTTTTATCTTTCCACCTCTTCTGGGCTTAACGTGAACCAGTTCCACTTCAATGTTCCCCGGTCCCTTTCCCTATAAATTCTCTATAGATCTTACCTCCTCGTATATTTTTTCCCCGGTCATACGTTCTGGAGCTACGCCGTGTTCTCCCCTTCTGTAGTCTGAATTGATGGTCATATGGTAGGTATCTTCTATGACCGATATAACACTCTTTATTACAGTTTTTGAGTATAAGATACTTAATATATTTCCCACACACCACACAAGCCATTTTTCTCAAGTATTTGCAACCACACAGTGTACCTTGAGCAGGGTAATCATTTATTGCCCATAAAATAACCGTATGTAAAGGAAAATGCTTCTTTGCAGATACATCAAAACATCCGACTTCGTCAAATAGCGCTTAAGATTCTCAATGAAAGGTTCCATCATAACATCGATGCTTTTACAAGGCGTGCTATCTATCAATAATGACAGCATAATGAACTTTCTTTTCATATACAACCACGGAGGAAGGTTGTAAATCACGGTCAGAATTGGCCATACACTGCGATGTTTCAACGTGCCTTTGTGTACGTCAAATCTGTCAGCCGAAATATCTAGCCGTAGATTTCTAACATCGTCACCGATTTCTTTGAATCTTTCATCTATCACTTTCCATTGTGGTAAGTCTGTCGGATGCCTTAAAACACCCTTGTGACGAACCGGAAAATTCTGTCCCCGGCGCTATACGCTGGGCAAACCAGAACTCCCCAATGTGCATCTTGAAAGACAGTAACCGGACATTCGCTAGCAAATGCAGGTAGCTTTTCCTTTCCAAGCATGTTTTATATGCATGAGTCTCGAACGCTCTGATGATTTGTACCTTGTGGCTTACCAAGTAAATACAGGTCTATTTGCCTTTCGGCCATGCTTTGCAAGCATGATACTCGAAACATAGTTTCCATACCGTTCCAACTCACCCTTGTTCTACAAAGGGTACGGGCCATTAAATCCAATGGTGAATGCCTTTGGAAAGCATCACATACTTATGAGCATTGTCCAGGCCTAACTCAGTCCCTGGACTAGAACCTAGGTGATTTAAGCCTATTTTTCGCTTCATCAACTCTTCTTCAACTAAGCGCTTGGTGCATCCACTGATCTTGCTCTTTCCAAGAGTGCATCAACCAGACATATTCCGTTCATACTGTATAGCTTGATAGGAAGTAAAGTATCCATCGAATGGATTGCAAATACCTTATCAAATGAGATAATAATCATCTTTTGCTTCGCACTGCCGATCCAGATGATATGAGTTAATAAGATGTCGCAATCACCTTCAAATTAGATGATATGAGAGACAAAGTGCTGCACCTTAATGCATTGCATTGCGGATGCCTACGTATCCAACCCGTACCTTGAAGGGATCAAGCATGACCATAGTTCATCCGAATTATCAATTCGAAAGGAACAAGCAACTTAAGCCTATTAAGGAAAAGCCTACGTCGATTCCAACTTCGTTGCAAAGCCAAAGACCAAGCAATACCTAGTCTGTATAGGCCAAGGGACTTTCGCAAGGTAAGCACAGGCTTGTGCATAACTATCACTACTTAGTATGCAAATATGCATTCTCGAGTAAGCTACAAGCATATTAACGCTTATTCATCAAGTATGCACTAACGTATATGCTACTTCGCATATATGTGCATTATCGCTCATGCACATTCAACCAACACCCATCTCTATATATGTCTTAAGAGCATTTCCATATTTTTGGAAAAGAAGGGTAAGGGACATCCATTTATTGCACTTTAGGAAAATCCTCCAACTGGGTAGTATAGCTAGACTAATCCGCCATCTGGTTAGCCAGCAACTAGGCTAATCCTCCATCTAGCTAGCATACCCTTTAACTAGTTAGTATAGCAAGGCTCATCCGCTAACTGATTAACCAGCTACTAGGCTAATCCACCATATGGTTACCATATACGCTAACTAGTTAGCATAACTAGGCAAATTCGCTTTAGGAAAATATTCCTAAGGGACATCCATTTATTGCACTTTAGGAAAATCTGCCAACTGGTTAGCATAACTAGACCAATCCGCCATCTGGTTAGCTATCTGGTAACTGGTTAGCCAGCTGCTAGGCTAATCCACCATCTGGTTAGCATATCCTATAACTGGTTAGCATAGATAGGCTCATCCGCCATCTGGTTATCATATCCGCTAACTGGTTAGCCAGCTGCTAGGCTAATCCGCCATCTGGTTAGCATATCTAGGCAAATCCGCTTTCTGGTTAACAAGTTAAATTCATCGATTCCCAACCAACGACTCCTCCATATATATGTTTTACTCGCATTTCTACAAGTAGAGAATATAAGGGGAAGGGATATTTATCGACTGCACTTTAGGAAAAAATGCCAAGTGGTTAGGCAGCTGCTAGGCTAATCCGCCATATGGTTAGCACATCCGTTAAATGGTTAGCCAGCTGCTAGGCTAATCCGCTATCTAGTTAGCACATTCGCTAACTGGTTATCCAGCTGCTAGGATAATCCTACACCTGATTAGCAAATCCGCTAACTTGTTATCATAGATAGGCTAATCCTGTTTCTGGTAAGCCAGCTAAGCTTCATCGATTTCCATCCAACGACTCCTTTTATATATGTTTTACTCGCAATTATACAAGTGGGGAATAGAAGGGGAAGGAACATTCATCGACTGCACTTTAGGAAAAAACGCCAACTGGTTAGCCAGCTGGTAGGCTAATGCGCCATATTGTTAGCATATCTGCTAACTGGTTAGCATAAGTAGGCAAATCCACTCTGGTTAGCAGTTAAGTTCGTCGATTTCCAACCAACAACTCCTCCTTATATATGTTTTACTCGCATTTCTATAAGTGGAGAATAGAATGGGAAGGAACATTCATCGACTGCACGATAGGCAAAAACGCCAACTGGTTAGCCAACTGCTAGGAAAATCCACCAATTGTTTAGCATAGCTAGGTAAATCCGCCAACTGGTTAGCATAAATAGGTAATTCCGCCAACTAGTTAGCATAGCTAAGGCATATTCGCTTTCTGGTTAGCATAGCTAAGGATATAACGCTTTCTGGTTAGCATCGGTAAACATTATCGATTTCCAACCAACACCTCCTCCCTATATATGTTTTATTCGCATTTTTACAAATGAATAAAAGAATGGGAAGGGACATCCATCGACTGCACTTTAGGAAAAAACACCAACGGGTTAACATATCTGATAACTGGTTAGCCAGCTGCTAGGCTAATCCACCAACTGGTTAGCATATTCACTAACTGGTTAGCTAAGTCCGCTTTCTGGTTGGCGCTGATAGGCAAATGCGCCAACTGGTTAGCACATCCGCTAACTGGTTAGCATGGCTAAGCAACACCTCCTCCCTATATATGTCTTAATCATATCTCCACATATTTGGAAAAGGAAGGTAAGGGACATTCATTGATTGCACTTTGGATAAAATGACTATTTTGCCCCTCGCTCAAAACTTGATGGATATGACTTTTCACTTTAATTATAAAATGACCGTTTTACCTATAATGTGTAAAAATTACTATTTTACCCATGAGTGACGATTTTTCCCTGGTGTGTAAAATTACTATTTTACCCCTGAATAACGTTTCGTCCCTTACATATATAATTACTAATTTACCCTTGAGTGACCGTTTGTCCATGACATGTAAAATTACTATTTTACCCTTGAGTGACCGTTTTGGCCATGGTGTGTAAAATTACTATTTTATGCATACTCGGGTATGCATCACGACACAATAGTGCCTCAACACTATGATGCGCTCTCGGGTACGCTAAAGGTCACTTGTGTCTTTCCCGGGTAAGGGTCATTTTTGACTTGTGATGCATTCTCGAGTATGCATCACGCATAATAGTGCCTTAGCACAATAATTCAAGGCCAATGCATCCACACCCTGATGCATTCCTAAGTAAGCTTTATAAGGTTAGGATGAAGCTTCATCCCATGTCATGACACGTCCCTGAGTAAGCGTCATGCGAAAATTACGGGTGTTACATTCTTACCACCTTCAAAGAATTTTTTCCCCGAAATTCAACTCAAAAACTATTGTGGACAAGCTTCATCGATTTAGGTTTCCTACTCATATATCCCATACCATGATGCGCATAAATCCTGTAAGGGTCCAATGTTTGTTAATGAACACAAATTTAGAATCTTCTGAATATGCGTTCCATTCCGCATATCCAGGAATCCTAATAGGGTCCGTAGTTGTCGTAAATGCTGATTAAGACCTTCCAAACATACTTCTCATACCATATGCTCGAGGATCATAAAAGGTTTTACAAATCTACCAAGAAAAATCAATTTGGATCCCTAAACATGTGTCCCATACCACATGCTCAAAAATGCAAAAGGATTTACTCAACACGAGATCTTAAGTGCACGTCCCATACCATACACTCAAGAGTCTCCAAAGTTCACGATCGTTGAAAGGGTCATCGAATATGACAAGCAATATTTTACTTAGTAATGTGAGAACCAAATTAAAATGAAAGTGCATTTAGATGCAAGCCTACCGTTACATCTAACGGTCTTCTGGGTTGCCACTCGTAAGTGGAAGCTAGCATACAAGACAGCACACACCATTCCAGCGACGGGTGGGGATGATCAGTCCCGTTGTCTACCACCATTCCAGCGACGGTCTTCTGGGTTACCAAAAGTATGGTAAAAGAGCCTAATAAGGCATGGCAAACCCATAGTACACTCGAGCGCGTCCAAATGTCAGCGAAGTAACTATCGTATGTAGTTATAATTTTTTTAACACATGCGCTTGGCTTGATTGTCCAACATAGAATTTACAAAGTAACTGGTATAGCAGTCACGAACTTTTCTTTTGCGCAACAGTTGGCCTACTTTTCCAACTTTTTTCTTTTTCCTTTGAAGGAAAAATTCTATAGTCATATTACAAATACTCACTTGACGAGTCTATAACGCACAGTCCCTAGTGTTTTCTTTGAACTTGCTCTGATACCATTTGTGACGGACAAAAAATTCCGCCCCCGGTGCTATGCGCTGGGAAGTCCAGAACTCCCCAATGCGCGACTTGAAAGACAGTAACCGGACCTTAAATGTGAACTTCTCGCTGGCAAATGCAGGTAGCTTTTCCTTTCCAAGCATGTTTTATATGCATGAGTCTCGAACGCTCTGATGATGTGTACCTTGTGGATTACCAGGAAAATACAGGTCGATTTTCCTTTATGGGCATGCTTTGCAAGCATGATACTCAAAACATAGTTTCCATACCGTTCCAACTCACCCTTGTTCTGCAAAGGGTACAGGGCCATTAAAGCCAATGGTAAATGCCTTTGGAAAGCATCATATACTTATGAGAATTTTCCAGGCCTAAATCATTCTTTGGATTAGAACCTGGGCCATTTCAAGCCTATTTTTCGCTTCATAACCTCTTCTTCGACTAAGCGCTTTGTGCATCCACTAATCTTGCTCTTTCCAAAAGTGCATCAACCAGGCATATTCCGTTCATACCGTATAGCTTGATAGGAAGTAAAGTATCCATCGAATGGATTGCAAATACCTTATCAAATGCGGTAACAATCATCTCTTGTCACGTACTGCCGAGCCAGATAATATGAGTTACAAGATGTCGCAATCACCTACAAATTAGATGATATGAGCGACAAGGTGTTGCACCTCAATGTATTGCATTGCGGATGCCTACGTACCCAACTAGTACCTTGAAGGGATCAAGCATGACTGTAGTTTATCCGAATTATCAATTCGAAAGGAACAAGCAACTTAAGCCTATTAAGGCAAAACCAACATCGATTCTAACTTCGTTGCAAGACCAAAGGCCAAGCAAAACCTAGTCTGTATAGGCCAAGGGACTTTCGAAAGGTATGCACAGGCTTGTGCGTAATTATCGCTTCTTAGTATGGAAATATGCTTTCTCGAGTAAGCTACAAGCATATTGACGCTCATATATCAAGTATGCACTATCGTATAGGCTACATCGCATATATGTGTATTATCGCTCATTCACATTCAACAACGCTCAATCCTTATATATGTCTTAAGCGTATTTCCATATTTTTGGAATAGAAGGGTAAGGGACATCCATTTATTGCACTTTAGGAAAATCCTGCCACTGGTTAAGATAACTAGATTAATCCTCCATCTGGTTAGCATATCCGCTAACTGGTTAGCCAGCTGCTAGGCTAATCCGCCATCTGGTTAGCATATCTGTTAACTAGTTAGCATATCTAGGCAAATCCGCTTTTTGGTTAGCCAGTTAAGTTCATCGATTTCCAACCAACGACTTATTCCTAAATATGTTTTACTCGCATTTCTACAAGTGGAGAATAAAAGGGGAAGGGAGATTCATCGACTGCACTTTAGGCAAAATCGCCAAGTGGTTAGCCAGCTTCTAGGCTAATCCGCCATCTGGTTAGCATATCCGTTAACTGGTTAGCAACCTGCTAGGATGATCCGTTATCTGGTTAGCACATCCGCTAACTCTTTAGCCAGCTGCTAGACTAATCCCCCATCTGGTTAGCATATCCGCTAACTTGTTAGCATAGCTAGGCTAATCCTCTTTCTGGTTAGCCATCTAAGCTTCATCAATTTCCGACCAACGACTCCCTCTATATATGTTTTACTCGTATTTCTACAAGTGGAGAATAGAAGGGGAAGGGACATTCATCTACTGCACTTTAGGAAAAAAAGCCAACTAGTTAGCCAGATGCTAGGCTAATTCGCCATATTGTTAGCATATCTGCTAACTGGTTAGCATAACTAGGAAAATCCGCTTTCTGGTTAGCCAATTAAGTTAATCGATTTCCAACCAACGACTCTCCCTATATATGTTTTACTCGCCTTTTCTACAAGTGGAGAATAAAAGGGGAAAAAACATTCATCGACTGCACGTTAGGAAAAAACGCCAACTGGTTAGGCAGCTACTAGGCTAATCCTCCAATTGGTTAGCATTGCTAGGAAAATACGCAGACTGGTTAGCATAAATAGGCAATTCCACCAACTAGTTAGCATAGTTAAGGCATATCTGCTTTCTGGTTAGCATAGCTAAGGCTATTTTTCGCTTTCTGGTTAGCATTGCTAAGCATCATCGATTTCCAACCAACACCTCCTCCCTATATATGTTTATTTGTATTTTTACAAATAAATAAAATAAAGGGAAGTGACATACATCGACTGCACTTTAGGAAAAAAACGGCAAAGGATTAGCATATCGGCTAACTGGTTAGCCAGCTGCTAGGCTAATCCGACAACTGGATAGCCAAGTCCGCTTTCTGGTTTGCACTGATAGGCAAATGCGCCAACTGGTTAGCACATCCACTAACTGGTTAGCATGATTAAGCAACACTTCCTTCCTATATATGTCTTAATCACATGTCCACATATTTGGAAAAGGAAGGTAAAAGACATTCATTGACTGACTTTGGCTAAAATGATTATTTTACCCCTCATTCAAAACTTGATGGATATGACTTTTCACTTTAATTATAAAATGACCGTTTTGCCTGTAATGTGTAAAATTACTATTTTACCCATGAGTGACCGTTTCGTCCATGATATGTAAAATTAATATTTTATGCATACTCGGGTATGCATCACGGCACAATAGTGCCTCAGCACTATGATGCTCTCTCGGGTACATGTCAAGGCCATTTTTGCCTTTCCCGGGTAAGGGTTATATTTGACTTGTGATGCATTCTCGAGTATGCATCATGCCTAATTCTTCCTTAGTACTATAATTAAAGGCCAATGCATCCACACCCTGATACATTCCTAAGTAAGCTTTATAAGCTTAGGATGAAGCTTCATCCCATGTCATGACGCGTCCCTGAGTAAGCATCATACAAAAATTACGGGTGTTGCAACCCTCATCTTTATTTCTATGCTTGTCGTGCCATAATATATATTAAACTATTTTCTTTGACTGAAATAGCCGTTGAACTCTTGGGATGATGGGGAAATACCACAAGACTTTTTCCAGAATATTCTCGTAAACCTCTTGTGTGTTTATGTCAACTTTCCATCTTGGTTCCCCACAGGTGAGACACTGGACGTGATCCTTGTACTGTTTCCTATAGAGAATGCAGTCACTGATGCATACATGTATCCTTTCATACCCTGAACCTAATGCTTTCATCACCATCTTACCTTCATATGTATTTTTCATCATTTTATTTTCTGGAGGGAGCATATCTTGTAACAAAGGTAGAAGTTCATTAAAGAACTTGTTTGATGCTCTGTGTTTTCTCTTCAAGTTGAACAACTTACACATTGCATATATCTTTGTATATTTGGAACATCCTCCATAGAGGGGTTTCTGAGCATCTTGCAGTAGATGTAGCAACTTCTCAGATTCCGCTGGGAAATGATCTCCTAAAGCTTTAACCATTTCTATAGTCTCTGCAACATCTGTTGGGTAATCAACATCTTCATCATAGTGCGGACCATCGTAGCCATTACCAGGCCTTCTTCTTGGTGACTCCCCATGCTTATCCCATATGGTATGCTTTGGATTTGTTCCCCTAAATTGTAAATAATACCTAACCTTCTCCATTTTGTGATGGTAGAGGTTTATACAATCCACACATGGACATTAAATCCTAATTCATTCGTCAAGTGATTCCATCGAATTTGCAATCTCCCAATGGTGGACAAGATTCTTTAAAAATGCATCGACTCCATCAACATAAGGCTGTTTGTAACTATTGGTACCCATCCAAGATTAATGCATTACTCTAGGATCCATTATAAATTTTCAGCTACTTGGTCACAGAGAGAACTAATCATTACCACATGTATAAACGTTGTTGTGGTTCTAATAAAATCTTAATTATCATTGCAAAGAGTCTTAATTACCTATACAAAGATTAATCACAAACCACAATATGAATTTCAATTATCATATGAATTATACCAAAAATAAGAAGTTACATAAGAAGAAATTTTAATCCTCGAATGGCCATTAGAGTTGTAATCCCGGATAACAAAAAAGTACTGAACAAAAATACTTACACGATTGAACAGAGTATGCTGCAAGTTAAAGCAAAACTGGTAGGGGAATGGTTTTGGTAGGATAATGATCAAAGTAGACCAATTGTTTTTTTTAGGGATAGATTAGAAGATTTAAAAGTAAAACATGAAATATTTTAAGAGACGAGAGAAATGAACACAAAGGCTTGTTCAAATTTGGGTGATGAAATGAGGAGTTATTATTGGCGGTTTTTCTTCTTAGGATAAAGAATGAACCGTAGTGTAAATGGAGATCAGTTAAAAAAAGGAAGGTAATATTTTTATTTATAAAAAGTGTATCACATGGACGTGCATGCTGTACGTGCCATTTTAAGATTTTGCTCAGTCAAACCTGAAATGGCAGTCGTATCTCTTTTATTCTACTGCATAATTTTCTGCTTTGACGACTCTAAAAAAAACTTAGATGTGATTAACACTCATTCCATACCGAATTTGCAAAAAAAAAAATTATATGATTAATGTACGAATTAAAAAAAAAAAGTTGATAGGTAATTATAAAATATGGAGTACGTGTTGCTGAAGTTGTTATATAACCTTAAAAAAGTATTAACGCAACTAAATTTTAAGTTCGCATCTAATCTGCATAACAAGATATCAGATGTTGTTTCAAGAGATTTCTGAATGTATACATGAATTATGGACGAACTTCCTTCAAAATCATCAAAATACAATACATTTTCATGTAAGCAGATGTCTGTCATCGTCACCGTCATAATCTTTCCCATGTTCATTCTATATGGTATACTTTGCATTTATTTATTTATATGCTAAATGGTACTTAACAATGTACACATTGTGAGTGTAGCGGTTTAAACATTTCACACATGGACATAAAATCCTAATTGGTTCATCAGCTTCACGTGATTCCATCCCATTCACAATCTCCCAATGGTGGATAAAATACTTTATAAATGTCTCTACTCCCTTATGATAAGGCTTTTTGGTTCTATCGGTACAAATCCAAGATTTATCCGTTACTCTAGGACCCATTATAAATTCCCATCTACCTGGTCAAGTAAAAAACTTGTCATTACCACTTGTAGAAATGTTGTTGGGGTCCTAATAAATTTTTTTATTATCTGTTGCAAGAGTCATATATATACTTAGAGTAATCACATACCAAAATCACTTATTCAGTAATCATATGCATGAATTATACCAAAAATCATGGATTAACTATCTACACAAACAAGAAAATGCAAATATGAAGCAACTTTAAGCCATCACTATACCAAAAAGTCCACATTTATCCCAATAAAGATTCCAAAAGACTGTACCAAACAAGTACCAAAAAAGGTTAAACTAGGGATCCACATTTTCCCAATCTAACCCTAAGTCATACCAGGATTTCTCACTCTCATTCTTCATTTTCTTTATCAGATGTTTCAACCACAATTTGGTCTTCTTCCTTCTCCGAATCGAATTCGGAAAAAGTATCCAGACCCTTTTTGATTGAAAGCTTCTCCCAGAAAGCGCACTTGTTAAAGAACTGTTCATTGTTGAAACTATGTAATCCATCTGCATGACTTGATTCAAAATTTGGTGGTAACCAGAGGTTCTTGATTCCCTTGAGCCACTTTATGATTTACGCGTCTTGGGCTAGATGTAGAAGTCTTCTCTGTTTTTCCATTTCTTCTAGAGCCTTCTTTACTTTCTCTGCTATCATCCTTGCTTGTTCTGCAGCTGCCTTATTATTGTCTCTCTTTTGTTCCCTCTTCTGAATTGTTTCATCCACAAAATTCTTCAATTCCTTCAACAATGTCAAATTAAGTTCACCAACAATGTCCTTTGTTGTTTGAAGATGGGTCATCTTAGAGGTAACCTCTCGACCTCTATATTAATACAGATTCTTTTACCTTTGTTATGGTTGTCATTCATATCTTCCCATGTAGCCCCCTTCTTTTCCATTTTCTGCTATAAATGTCTTTAAATCTAGCTAGATTAAATTTTCTTAACTAAAAACTAAGTCCTTATTTCGAATATATTAAAACTAGAACTTCAAAAATTAGAACATCTTCTTTGGATAATAGAAAAAAACATACCTTTTTTTTTGACGAAGTCTTGTATTGTACCACTGTGTTGTCCACAAAGAAAGGTATGTATTACTGTAAAAGCTGGATCATATCAAATAATCAAACACTAATATTACATAAAGAAACAACCATCCAGAGTATGACATCTTGCATCTGTTTTGTGTTATGTGAAACAACAAAGTATAGCATTACAATACAAAAAAAAATTCCTCCACTAATTGACTATACAATATCACTACATGCATACCATACCTAGGCATCAGATAAAACTCATGATAAAATCATCAATTAACAAAATCCTCAAATAACAATCGAATAAGAGCCTTGTAATTTGTCAGATATTGCTCTCCAGAACCATCAAATAAGATGCTTATAAAAAAATAACCCTTCTCAATTTTCAAAATAAAATAAATTATGTTTCATAATAAAAATCATATGAGTAAAAAGCCTTAAAATCAAAAACAACTAAATACCAAAAAGATTAATTGATGAATATATTAAGCAGAAAGACTTACATGCTCGAATTGCTAGAGAGATGATGCAACTTGATACATAACCGAAAGAATGATTTTGATTGGAAGATGATCAAATTTAACAACTTTTTTAGTTTTCTAGAAAGATTATGGTTGAAGCAAAATTATATGCGTCTAATTAGAACTGAATTACAACCATTCTTATCATACTGCACAAGTTTCTTCTTTAACTGCTCTACACACTCTCCATATTTATCCTAGATTTTGTTTGTTATATTCATGGTAATCATATCCCACAATATACTTAGATTTGGATACTAGATATAGAATTAGATACGATTATATATTCATTCCATAGCTAATTATCTTTGTTGCCCCTTTAATCAAAAATACAAATCAGAAAACGTTCCTTCTTGTACGCATATAAGAAATACATATATATATATGGTATACGATGTAGTATATTTAGTGATTAGATGCGTCGTAAAAAGCGCACCATAAGAGAAAGTGAGAAAGGGATAAAAACAAAAGTTGATGAGAAAATGAGTTCTAGTAAGAATTTTTCAGTTCCTTCCAATGGTCCAGTAAGCAAGAATCCTCCTCCTCCCAATGATTTTGCTTCTTTGGATGACTGTGTGGAAAGCATTGGTGATATATTAGAAGATTTTACTAATGAAGAATTGGAGGACTTCCCTGCTCCTGCCAATGATGTTGTTTATAATGATCCTCCACCCAAGGGTTTTGCATCGTGGGATGACTTTGATGGAAGTTATGGTGATCATATGAATAATGATTTCAATGATCGAAACAATTTTTTGTTTCATTTTCTGGCACTTTTGTTTTGATTACTTCGAGTCTAAATTGGATCTTTGGATGTCTTTAATTCTTCTGGCATTTATAACTTTTATAACACCGTAGCAAAAAATAATAATCTTAAATGTACTTCACATAATGCAATAGTTATGGTATTTATCATAAACATTATATTATAATATAATATGCTATGGGTAAATTATGGAAAATCTTGAATCGTGGTTGAATCATGTTGAACAGATACAAGTAAAAATTTATTAATAAGCATCAAATGAGTATATGTTATAATATGTTGTAATACATACATTAACAAGCGTTTGAAAAACTGAGTGCATCTGATAAGAATACATTAATAGTTATAATAACCTTATTACTTAATAAGACAATGTAGTAATTTTATTGATAACTGATAGTATGAGTGTCATGAAAATCGTCATTGCACGTCTTCGATACTCCTCCAAAATCGTCCAATGAGACCATGCTCTTCATTTGAGGAATTATTTTAACACACGTTCCAAAAGGTATTTTCATCCAAATTTCCCTGAAGTTTCGGTGCATGTTTCATAAAGCGATATACGTCGGGCGTCCCATAATAGTATGTTGTTGTTCTTACCCAGGGAAATCGGGGCATAAGATGGACATTCATATAACCAATGCTATGGTAAGTTTATAGTAAACTGGTGTCTCCAATTCTATTCCCCGAGTTTCCCAAAAGGTGCGTCGAAAACTTTGTTATCATTTAATGTCCAAGAATCTATGCTGACCTTTTTATTACGATCATGTAGTACGCACAAAGAGTAACTCCAAACAACATCATCCCAACGCATGGGAATTCATCCCCAGGTATCTGAGCGGGTGGTAATGAGTGTGTGTTGAACGTCTCACTCCTCAAACTGAAATACACTATTTTCCTAATTGAGTACGTGTCGTCTATCCAAAAAATATACTCGTGTGCATATACGCCTGATCCACGTAATCTTAAAGAAATATCATCAAGGTTCCTCCATCCCATCTTATCGCTGAGATGTGTATTTAAACTTTGCCCGTCGGGTCAATTCGAACCACCTTGTATTCATCAGTACTTTGACAGTAGAGAAACCTCGTGTTAAGCTCTGTGCAGTACGTACCGGCCGATACGGCCGAAATTTCGGCGGTTTTACCGGTACCGGCAGGTTAGCGAAACGAAATACACTTAACCAGCAAACGATATTTTTCCGATAAAATCGACCGTTACGGACTAAAACCGGTTTTGCCCGATTTTACCGGTTCTATCCGGTACAAGATCTTGGTCGTCAGATGAAAAATCACATCAAATCCAATGGTTGTAATTCCACTGTGAAAAATCAAAAGAAACAGTATTAATCTTCTTCTTTTTCCCTTTGAGAAACATGAGCCCGCAATGGATTCTTCATGACAATAGTTAACTCTTGTTTCTCTGACAAATCTACATCATCTCCAACCTTAGCAGGAACTCTTTCTGCCTTTGCTGTCATAGGTGAAGAAGGAATTTGCTCAGGAACTCTCTCTGCCTCTGCTGTCATACCATCTGAAGTACTTAAAGTCTGAGGTTCAGCATTTGCTGTCACACCATTCATTGGCATATGAGGCTTCTCCTCTGATACAGATTTTAAGGAACCATTAATTTTATCACCAACAGTTTCAGCTTTCCCATCAATGTAATCAGAAACTTCTTCAAGGTTACTGGGCAAGGAAGCAGGATCAAGTTCAAAATAACCTTCAGGGACATCTTTTCGTTCTCTACCTAAATGAAGGAACCCTGTGAGAGAATATTAGCAGTTGAAAACAGAAACAAACATAACATGCAAATACTTAAAAGAGAAGAGACAGCTGAAACAATATAAACCCTTGAACCCTAACACATATAGCAGCAACCTAATAGCGTCTTCTTCATCACCAACAACAAAAATCCCCAAACCCATCAATAAAATAAATAAATAGAAAAACCCCAAATTTGGCCAAGCATAACAAAGTCAAACCCATCATTGTAAACAACTCACTAACCAACACAAACAGATCAAAAAAAACCCATTTGCTAACAATTTGAAGTCAAAATAACTACTTACTAATTCTCGCTTCAGATGTGTGAACTGAGATGAATCTCTCAAGTGTTGGAGAAGACTGAGCAGCGGGAAGAAAACCAAAAGAAGAAGAACAAAACAAATATTCAGAGTCTGACTAGACATATCCATCTAACTCTACATCTTCAGTAACTCCATGAGGTAGAACAAAATGTGCAGGTGGATGTCTTGAATATTTTTGATTCACTATCATCATAATCATCAGATATTATTGTGATTTCATCAAATAATTTTGATTGAATCTCTTGATATTTCACTAAATTAGCATGTCCAATCTTCCACTAGAATATTTTTAGAATCTCCGTATTGAGAGAACTTTTTTAATTTTGATTCAATTTCGGTTTTACCATGATTGGCATAGGTTGGAAGTGAGGGAAATGGGTCAAGTACCGTTCAGAGATATAAAGAAGTTGGATGAGAATTGTTGTTAAACATGCAGAGGAGACATCTGTTCAGGGCGCGTGGCAGCAGTTTAGGTTGTTCCAAATGCATGACATGCTTGTTTAACTTAAGTACATGTGTCTTCCTTTCCATGTCCAATCTTTCTCTCAATATGGATTTGCTTTACTCCGATATTGGAACAAGAGTCGTCGGCATCCAAATTGAAGACCCTTCACATTGACCTTTGCTTTAATCCTCTTATCAAGAATTTCACTAGACATTTTTAAAACTTACTAGGTATAAAATATATGGACCGATATTTCGCTGGTATGTAAACCTAAATTTCCCCGGTATACCGGCGTACCAGTGTATCGCTCTCAACCGGCACGAACCGAAATCTGGTACTACATTGGTTAAGCTCATGTATCTACCATCTGGTTGCCCGAATTTTCAAGGGAGATGGATGTGCTGACCTGTTTATGGATTCAAAATGTAAACAGGATCTTGGAAGAAGTCGCGGTAGACATATAAACATACAAGACCGTTGCAAGACCTAACCAACGGATGTGTAAAATGCCACATGAGTCCATCTTCCGAATGACTGTTGATTATGATAGCCTTGTACAATTCCTAGTTTAAATTTTCACTATAAAAGAGTTGTGAACCTGGGTAGCCTCCCATGGGCCATGTGACACAGAAGAGAAAACCAAATTTAGTATCACCAAGGATGACCCTCCAGTTTTTGAAAACAAGTTTCCTATGCATAACACATTCTGTTATAGGTAGTCGCCCTAATATCTCCCGTTTTAGTTTTAAAGGAAACTTATCCATCGGTGATATATATGAATAGAAGAATAAAATATGAAGATGGAGAATCCATTCTAGCCTTATATAGATAACCATCGAATGGTTTCAATCGTTTGATATACCACATACACAATTCGTACGGTTACGACTTTTTATTGTAAAGGCACAAGTAAATAATTGTTATACAAAAGGGTGGGACATTTAACATAATCATTAACCAGGTTTATTATTTAACTTATGGCCCCATTACCCTTTATGTTTAGAATCTCGACCCTCGTTACATAACTCCCTAAATTAAATCAATGGTGGAGATTAAAATGTTACGTGCACACTCGTTAATAAGTGTGCACAAAATCGGACTCGTCTTGTGAAGCATCATTACGCTTCATTTTTCCCACCTCCATAAAAACCGTCCCTTCACGTTTTTTTTTCAAATGGTGGACCCCAAAAACGACGGTTTGTATAAAATTAGTCTTTACCTAAATTATGGTTTTATTCAATTTTCAAATGGTGGACCCCAAAAGTGGCGGCTTGAGTATTTTTCTTGTGCATGCCAATGCGTACATCAATCAAGTACATTTTTTTTTTTTTATAAATATATTATAATTAGAATACATGAAGAAATACAAAGATTATACTATATTCTAAGATACAAACAAAGTATAACATACATGTAATCCAATGAGGAATCCGATAATATTTGAGGGATGGTGTGAAAATTCTGATTCCACCATTTGAACTTATGTTCTTCTTTGAGAAGAAAATTTTCTTCTTCATCAAAATTATAAGTGCTCCAAAGAGGAGTAATCTGCACAGAAAATCAAAAATCTAATCACATCCATGTCTAAAATATCATTAACCATTCATCAGTAATGCACTAGCGAAGGCATTGATGAGGATTATTATTTGGTCTTCATTAAAATAGGGGATGCTTAAAAAAATAAAATAAAAATAGGGGTGGTGTGATTAATTGGTACCAAATTATTGGCAATGGACACGTAATTAAAATTTCCATATACGAAATATTTCTGATACAAATTTTAGACATGTCTCTACGACATGAAGTACAAAAGAATAAATTTAATGCCTGCAATCAAATGCGCCCTATACATGCATTTTTTATGTATAGTAAAAATAAAAAATATAATTCATAGGAAAATAATGTACCATTAATCGAGTGATTAAGATCTAATCATAATGATCCATGTAAAAATTTGATGTACTAAAAATATCCTTACAACATGTGAAGAAATCAGTGAATCAAATTTGAATAAAAGGAATAAATGATAAAAGGTAAGTAATTACATAATTTAGTTAATTATGTCCCAAATTTGTTAACAAAATATTGTAAGCTTGTGTAAATTTGGATGACTATTAAAATTATGAGAATCTTAAGTCCATGAAATTAGAATAGAGTTAGAATTTTTGCTAAATATATGGATCAAAATTAATTTTGTGGTTTTAATTTGTAAAATCCGTAATATATGTTTAACAGATACAGAATGGAAAATATAAGACCATTTTTTTCCAGGTTTAACTCAAATTATATACCTTAATTATCTTTTATGATACCCATTGGATTAGCTAAATGGAAACGGGAATTATGGTGGTGAATTATCTAGAAACCCTAGAATAAACTAGGCCATATGGATATCAAAGAATTCATATATTTATTATTCAATTTTCTCATTCCCCCAACTCTAAAATTTGTATTTGCACATAACTAAAATGTTCATTAACCAAAGTACTCATTCATTATCTTGTTCTTTTTCTTGTCAAAAAACTAGTACTCAAACAGATAACAAATAGATAAATATTAAACAATATATACACATAGTATCTAAGGAAATATTGCATCCGTAAATATTAAACATTCCCACGAAATTTATAAGTTTGAACATCCCAAAATTGATGTATTTCCAGACAGCTCTAAAAAAACATCGATTAAAGATACCAAAAAAAAGAAGTTAAAAGATAAAGACATATAGACAAAAGATGATGGAACAAGATGTGATTGAATACCATGCATATATAGCATCAACATCAGACTAGACTCACTAGTGAACTAAATCAGTTAGAATCCCCTTCTTCTTCACTGTTGTTGTCGACAATTGTGACCATATTTTTGTATATCATCATCATCATCATCATCATCCTCAAGCGCCGGCCCAAACCAAAACCTGTATTCCAGATCATCAACATTATCATCCTCATCCTCTTGATCATCATCCTTATCCTCATCATCGTCCTATTAATCATGTTCATCCTTCTTCTCCTCCTCATCATCATCGACTTCAGACTGATCGATATCATCATCTATATAACAAGGAACAACCCTGTAGCTAAAATAAGCTATAATCTCATCATTTTCATCAACAAGAAATTGTAAGGAAGTTAATACTAGACTCATCATGATCCCTTTTGATATATATGTTTGATACTGAAACTCTAAGTTTTAGTTTGCAAACTTGGGAGATAAAAGTGGAGTAGTACTTTTTTGTTTTTCTTTACTCTTTTTTATACCTGTCTTTTCTGTTTCCAATACACTTTTTTTATTATTTTAATATTCAAACCAACCGTGGTTAATTGCATTCCAACTGCCACATTGTGTGCCTCTAGCCTAACCACATTTAAAAGCTTTTTCATATCACTACCTCCTAATTGACGTGGCTACTGATCAATCTAGTTTGCACCAAAATATTTATAAACTACACCACTACCACAAAACCTCCTTGGTATGTATCAGGCATGATCGCGGAGATAAAGCTAAGAATACGCCAAATACCTCACTGCACTGTTCAACATAATTATAGGGAAGGAAGTCAAGCAACTGATGGTCTTGCTAACCACGGATCGGATGGCAGCCAGATAGGGAATCTGTCTATAAAAATCTAGAACCAGGCAATCTCGTTTTTTCTTAACTCCATCGTTCTAAATGACTCAATGGGTACCACCTACCCACATGTAATCTATATTTAATCTCAATAAATTCAATGCTTCAAAAAAAGAATTTATCCATTTCAAATACAATATACTCATTTCGTTAATTAATTTTAAAATTTGTATTTGCTAATTATACATAATTAAAATGTTTATAAACTGGTATTTATCAATGAATTCGAGCTTTATTCAATGATTATTTGTGAAATGCACATACCCAAATTCTTTTCCAGATCTTTATTCAATTAACTTAAAGCCAATTTATATACCCTACTTTACCACTTGAATACATAGGCTATCTTTAAAAAAACAATGCATCTGTATCAATATAGTCAATATCAGATTTCGGTTTGTCACAGTCGGGACCAAGACACTGGTTCAACTTTGTATCGGGGAGATTAACGTTGAAATTTCGGTGAAATTTCGGTTCCAAATTTTATCCATATAATTATTATTATTATCAAACGTTTTTCACATATAACACCTATTAAGATATAAAACTAGTACTCAATTTTCTAATATACCACCTTACAAACTCAGGATATCATAAAAAAATTGATATTTGTATGAAACAAATAAAACCCACATACAAAAATAAAAAATGTAAAGTTCAAACCTAAGAGAATTGTTATCATATCATCAGTTATTAAACACGAAGCAATAATTACATACAAATATGGAAATTGAGACATTGAGACATTGAACTGAGATGAAACCCATAAAACATGAGCAACAATTGGAAACCCTAAAATAAGGAAATTCATTTTTTATTTTTATTTTAAAAAAATTTCCCCCACACTAATATCGGCCGAGATTATCGGCCAAATACCGTATCGAGGATATAGTGTGTCTCGTCTCAGGTGAGTGTCGGAATCGGTATTATCGGCGATATCATGACAACTCGGCCGAGATTGACTACATTGATATGAGTAATAGGGTGAAGCCGCCAAAGGTCATACTACCTAATCTTGATTCAGATAGTCTGAAGGACATAAGTTACGCAGATTGTTCGTATGCTGATGAAGTGGAATTGGCTTTTCCTGGAACTAACGAAGGCACACCTGGATCAAGTGAAAAAAGTGATTCGGACCATATTGACGAGGATTAATGATTTTTGTTTTTTAAGCATTAGTGATGATTACCCATATGCATATTAATTCCCAACAAAAACTAATCTAAGCATATGTTATACTTTTTTGATAATTTAATGGTTTACATTTTATTTTATTTTATTGTTATAATAAATAATATTTTTCTGAAACTAAGAAGTTGATTTTAAAAAATTTATTTGCAATAGACTCATAATAAAAAAATGTATTGCTCTTATACCGGTACAACACCTGATGGAATGAGTTTTTATGAATAAAAAATACTTTGAAGAATTATTATAAACTTAATCATCCCCTATTTTTATCCTTTTTAATCATTTAGGGCTTTAGTTACTCGTCTTATCGATCATCTCTCTCAATCAATTTCTAAAATCTTTCGTAACACCTATTAGCATGCCCTATCTTAGGGGACTTTTATATTCTCCCTACATTGAATACGTAGTACAAAAGTCAAGGCAATAATATTATTATTAGAGTTTTGGTAAGTGTCAGTTTCTTTTTTCGCCAAGAAAAAAATTATGTGGTATGAAGTATAGTAATTAGTAAAAAATTCGACTATTAGCCGATTTTACTTTACAAATTTAGGGTTAGGTCTCTTTGATATTTTTTTGTTTCTCGTAAAGGACTCAATATCTTGGATTATGTGGGGTACATTCCTATGGTAGTTGCTTTTGAACTTTTTTGTGATATTTGCCTGAAAGAGGAATGACACAAGATCCAGAAGTGAGAACACTAGTTTCACAAATGTAACTAAAGCATAGAACCTTAAAAACTACATTTTGGTTTACAAACTATGTTTATCAGAAGAATATACCCCACATAATCTAATGGTATAACTTTTGTTATTTCCAGAAATAATAAAATATTAGAAAACATTTATGATCTTTGTGAGTTACCCTCCACTTGGGTATAGTCTTATCAATATTTTAAATGTTTTCACTTACTTACCATGCTCTCATTATTACCCCTAATTTAGTGTTCTGATCCGTCTACACTATCATAAATAAGTGAGTATTGTTTTCTTGCATGCCAAAGAAGATAGAGATGACATCAGCCAATTTCTTCCAATTTCACATAAACCAATTTCTCACAAAACACCATTTTCAGCCAAGTGCTAACTATGCCCAAATATTTTTTTTCTTCTTTCGTATGTTATTAAACACCATAATTGCAGCGATATAATGACAACCACCTCCATCTAAACCTTTTATTTCCAAAATTAAACTATTAACCCCTTTTTTCCCAAAATAAATTATTATTTTGTTATAAAATGATTAAATTCTAAAAAAAACAACTACAAATATTAATTGGTGAGACTTGCTTCACATGGGTCTCTAATAACATTGGATTTTTATATCAAAAAATATGCACCAAATAGCAAAAATGATCTCCATAAATTTTTAGTATCCAATTGCATCCCATTGAATCAAATTTTAGACATTTTTAATCAAATACACTTGATCATACTCATGTATTGGATACAAAAATTATTACACATTTTTTCTACACTTTTTAGACGTGTTCTCTATGAAATAAAGTATGGTAGATTATTCTTCTGACCAAATTAAACTATCAAGGAACAAAATCTACACCATCATAAACGGGAAATGGCAATTTCGGCCATGAGTTAACTAAAGAAACCCTAGAATACACTACACCATATGGTTATCAAAGAGTTTATCCATTTCAATTCAATATTCTCATTCCCCTCATTTTCAAATTTGTATTTTTAAAATATACATATCTAAAATGTTCAAAATATGGTATTTATCAATGAATTCGATCTTTATTCAATGATTGTTAGCAAAATACACATAACCAAATTATTTTCCAGCAGATCTTTATTCAATTACCCTAAAGCCAATTTATACCCAACTTTAGTCATATAATTATAATTATAATTATAATTATAATAACATTGGAAAACATAGTTAACATAAGATAGAGAGGCTGTGAGGCATGAAATTAATACGAGTCAATGGTTATCAAACACATAACAAACAAAGAAATTTAATAAAATCAGCAATATATCATACTAAAAAGATACCACCTCCGTTTCAGCAAAAGTGTTACTATCACTTTTTCATTTTAACCTAAAAATAAGCTAAAATGAAAAAGTAATAGTAACACTTTCGCTAAAACGGGGGAAGTATTAAATATTATCCATACAAACCCGACCATTTCAAGATTATCATTTAAACACGTTAATAAAAAAACATAACATAATATCAAGCCTAAAAAGATATTAAATACAATGAGATAGAACCTTAAATAATACCCAAAAAAAGGAAACCTTAAATAATACCCATGAATCAATAACATGAAAACCAAAAGAAAACAAAACATAATTAACCCAAACACAATATATCAACAAAGAATGATTGTAGATATCCATTTTCTGAATTGAAACATCCAAAAATCTTAGAAAGGCTATGATTCAAGAGACAAACCTCGATGACTCCCTCAAACACAAAGAATAATTGTAGATATCAATTTTCTTAATCTACTTCATCTTGTTGTTTCTTTGTTTTAAGCTAATCTTCTCAGTACCTGAAAATACACAACCAAAGGTATTACAACATTAGAGTCAAAACTTTGCTAGAAAACTAAACACAAACCACATAAATCTCCGATCTAAGCAATTAAATTCTACTAAGATAAATCAAAACAAAAAGGAATCATATGTGTAGATATACAGTAAATAAACCCTAAATGAATATCTCTACTTATATATACAAAAACAAAACCTAAACAAAAATAAACCCTAGAAAATTAAAACAACCAGATGTGAAGATATACAGTAACAAAACTTAAATCTCATTCCATAAAACTGAAATTAAAAACTAAAAGCAAACCCTTGCTTTAAAACTCCATGATATCCAACAAAGAAACATAAAAATTGCTTATTCTTAAGGAAATTTTACTACACAAAAGAAGCTAAACTCAAAAAAATCAAAAACAACGAAATAAGAAGGGTTTTTACCAGATAAACTAGATTTGTTAGTACTCAAATGTATAGAATAATCTTCTAGCGTTTACGAAGGAATAACAGGAAAAAAATCACATTTCTAGGGTTTAACACAATTTAGTTACCGAATATTGAGCTTTGATTTCTAAATGATGGGTTATAATTTACGAGAAGAGGGTTTAGCAACAATAGCTTTCGATTTTTGATAGATATAGTTTGATTTCACAATAGATCTAGGTTTAAAAAGAAGAGGAGAAGAAAGAAAACGGAAAGAAGAAGATATTATTTCTGGAGAGAGAGAGAGTCAGATGAGAAAATAAAACAGAAAAAGAAGATAAGTTGGTTAATAGTAAAGATATAATATAATAGATATTCAAGTCCTCAATCAATTAATAAAGTACAAGCGTATCCTTTTTTTTTTATTTTTTATCCATAATATAGAATATAAAGCAACGTATATTCTTTGTATGCAACGGATAAACGTGTGCAATGGAAATATATGTTGCAAACCAAAAAAACCAAATGTTGTAAAATTATGGAAATATCATAGTGAAAGAGGATTCAAGTTATTACATGATTTGGGATGCCCATGGGTCTATAGAAATAAGATGGAATCAGGTGTATCTCTTTTACCGGCGCCAACACCTACAAGAATCTCAAACAAGCCGGCAAATCCCGAAGATCCCCTATCAGAGGAGTTTTGCCACACAATGAATCTGGATGTGAAGCAGTTGCAACAAGAGGATGTGGCGTCATATTTTTGAAGGTTTTGCACACAAGTAAGTCACATCCAACCAACTTAATTTGCAACCGGAAATCCCACGTGCCATCAAAGCTTGAGGACTTGACCTGGATATCAACCCTATTCTGACTCGGCGATATGAATGGGAAGCTAATCGTTTTCAAAATTTTATCAAATGGGTATGGATTGTCTCTAATGGAGATAAAAAAAATTAGTAACCCAGTTATTCAGAAGACATGTCATGAAGTTAAGGGGCATGAACCCAATGCCTTTCATGTCAGAAATATGGTGAAGATGATAACAGCCTCTCCTGAAAAAGAGTCGTATCTCATCACTGAAACCTTAATCGATGGTTACTACAAGCTTGTCAATACCGACAAGCCATAATGGGTGGTCATACATGGAAAGTGTATGATAGCTCACAATGCTTAAATCATTCTACCGCCATCTCGCTTTATTTCCTTGTTTCATGCAACATTTGTAATTCCTCCAAAATATCTGCAATATCTTGCATTCAAACTTAGGATTTCAATTTATTAAATCAAGCAAAGTATTGTTTCTTTTCAAAAAAAATATATCCTTGCAAATTATTCAGAAATCTCTGCCTACTCAAAAATCTTAAAATAAAACCACAAAAAGCAATATGTCTCAAAACCTATGAAAACTTAGGAAAACCTAGAAAAATTCCTTGAAAACTGGCTCAGCATCTTCAGCGTATGCCTTCTTCATTTGCTCAAATGCCTCAGTTGCAACCTTCAATTCCCGAGAAATCCTGTCAAATTCACATTTAGCCTTGGCAACCGTCTCCAAGCTATAAGATACGCTTTCTCCTGCAAATACTTTCAATAAATTCTAAATGACGATGAAGCCAAGCGACATCAAGATCATCTCTTTCAGCCTCCTCCATCTCATAGATTTCTCTACAGGGAAGAGCAATCATCGCATTCACATTTAGCAGCAGCACATACACATTCCTCTTCAGAGTATGATAGTTTTCAGGATTACCAACGAAAAAATGGCCAAAATTCTTCCATATCTTGGTATACAGCTCAGCATGGTTGGACGAGATAGTAAATCCCCCAACGCACACGTGTTTGTGTTGGATCCTATCAAACTTGAATTCGAAGTTAACTCCAACGTTCGGATATTCAACTGGAACAATCTTCATCACATCAATATTCTGTACAATAGCACCACTTGGAGTTATTTCTTTAACATTAATGTCAGGAGGGGCTTGCTCATCAGTCTGAGTTGGAAAAGAAATATCACCATCATCACGGTTCATGGTAATCTCCAATCCTTCATCTACAAGTTTGTCTCTCTGTTTCGGTTCATTCCCCCCTAAAAATAGAAACATTATAGAAATAATTAGTTATAATATCTCAAGAAAAAGTTATGAAATTCATAAAATATATTTTGGGTCATGGCATATGGTTTAGAAAGGTTATGGGTCGTTTTGCAAAAATGTCGTCAAAAATGTTTCTGCACTTCCCTCTAGAAGAACTAAAACTGGCGCTAATTAGTAAGGAATTTGTGGGTGATATATATATACCGAATGATTCGTACATATATCTAATACAACATGCTAAAAGGGAACGCCAATCAAATAAACGAGCTAATAAGGGCAGCTAAAACGCTCAACTACACGACATCTGAAAATCTACAGAATTCTGCCTGGAAAGTTCTAAGCTCTCGGTAGCAGGTATTTTTAACCTAGTAAATGGACTCCAAATCCAAAAATTAGTTTAGAAAAATTTAGTTCTTTCTATTAGCTAAAGAATGAGATAACCACTTCGGACGAAGATTCTACGGCCGTTATGGTAAGAAGACTTGAATCTGAATTTTTTTGACAACGAAAACTGCTAAAGTCTTTCGTGGAATCATATATAATTCTACACATTGGGTGGTTTAAGAGTTATAATCATGTCATTATGATTCTAAAACAATAGAGTAAACTTACTTGGAGTTGTGACAAGCCATCGGAAGCAGAAGGCATCTCATAATGACTCACCATAAAGTTCTTCGTTCTCAGCTCCAGATTCTTCAATTTGTTCAGTCTCGAACAAATTTTCAGTTCCATTATCATCTCGGCCTTCTTCCTCAGTACTTCCAACAACAACGGTGCTTTCTGATAATAGGGTATTCGTGTTGCTAGGTATCTAAGAATGACGATTATTCATAAGAGTCAGAATTCATCAAGTTCAGTAAAACAAAAGATTATGTGACTTGGTGATATTCAAAAGAAAGTTTAATTACAACATAAGGATCCGAAACGCCAAGAACAGCTGGGGTACCAAATTTGAAAGGTTGAATATTCAAGTCACCTTGGCGAGTTACTCCCCTAGACTATGTAAAGATACTTGTCAGGAAAAGATACAGATTTATTCCATATAGAAAGGAAACGTAAGAGGAAACACAAGATGCTTACCTTCTTCCAAGGACAGTCTCCACTTCCAGGCATTACTACCCATGGTATTTTATCCCCGGACTGAGGAGTGACGCTCGCCATAATATCAGATGCAAAATTCTTTGGGAGCCACAACTGCAAGAAACGAATCAAACATTTAATTGATGAGTAAATGATGATGATTAAACAAAGAATGATTTCAAATACTTGTGTCAAGATGACGATAAAATCATGTCTCGCTACAGAAGTAATTTTCAAGTTCGTCCGAGCTGCTAACTCCTTCTTATAAGGCTCACTAGTCATGAATTTCTTAAGGAGGGTAAGTTGTCCATTCCAGAAATCAGCATATTCAATAGTAACAGATCATTTTTAGTCGGTCTGGAGAAAAGGAATGCTTCGACCAGGAATGCTATGCACACCCTTAGTTCGTTGGAGCATGTCTATAGGAGGTGCCATAGTACGGTAACGAGGAATGGACTGATCAAAATCCATTTCAAGAGCCGCCATATCGATATTATAACTATGCATAATATAATTATTGGAGCAAACAGCAAGAATATATCTTGGAGTACAACTATTCATAAAAGTGGCATCACCAACTGTTGTAATATTACCCTCATCACTTGAACAAGACCGCAGAACAATATCAGAAATCTCAGCAAAAGTCTCTGGTGGAATCACGTGTGGAAGCCTCGAACCCCAAGGTCTGAAATTCAACTTCTTCTCATTGTCCATTAAACTAATAAGACTAATAGAAGAAGGTTTGTTCATACTCCGACGGGGTATTCTAGCATACTTTATCTCTGCACTTGGATAAGAAGGTTTTGTCTTTAGCGCATATTCAGGAAAATATTCTCATAGACAAGCTTGCACAAACATAACAGGGATAAAAGACTCTACCTTGGCATGACCATTAGAAATCCTCATGTAACGAATGAAAGTATCCAAATGAGATTATAAAAAGCCTAGATACAAATTACTAAGAGGAAGAGTGTTTCCACCGGCAAGCATAACAGCAAGTGGAACAAGTGAAGGCTTCAGTTGACCTCCAGGAGAATCTTCGGACACGTCTCTGGAAAGACAAAACATAAGGAATACATCAATGCATAAAGGATTGTCAATAGCAAGTCCGTCAATGCTCGTACTTCTGTTCCACCAGTAGCCAACCCAAGCCAAATAATTCTTGTTATTGCAACGGTCAAATTTCTGTAAATATTATATTTCTGAACAACGATAGCGCCATGTTTTATCTCCTCCTCAGACCATTTAAGTGTAATGCTACCAACAATGGGCAGTTCCAGCAAGATCACCACGTCCTCCAAGGTGATCGTTAACTCACCCCAAGCATATGATGTTGAATGAACTGGGCCGCACCAACGAGAAGTGAATGCAAGAAGACCTTCGTGTCCTTATTAATTCTCAAAGTCTCGGACACTTGCACAACATGAAGTATCTTAGCATTTTCTAGAACCGGCTTGACTTGAGGATTCTTCAGCATAACTTTAGCCCATCTTATCCATTCAAACAAGGAATTTGGAACGTCTTAAAATCAACAAATAAGAGCATGTATTCTCTTCTCTGCAAACAACACCTGACAAGAGATTGCGGATAAATAATCTGAGGCTGAGGAGCGCTATTGATGTTGGGAATAAAATTACCAACATAACCAGGGTCAGTATCCTCATCAACAACACCATCGAAGAATTTATCATAAATATTGGGCACGTCGTCTAGAGTAATAACATCAGAATTTTCACTTCCACCATGACTAGAAGTAGTGGTAGAATTATCTTCATGATCCTTAGACATCTACAACGGGTTCAAATAATATCTACGTCAACAGTTAGATAATCATGCACAAGGTTTGGTTCTATTTTATGTATATACAGTACTAATATGCAAATATATGTTTATATATATAAATTAAAACCATAATCGAGAGAATTACTATAAACCTCATCGTCCCTGGTTAAAGCTTAACAACGCTGCAGTGAAGCCAATGAAGAATTATCACAATCAGAGACAACAATTGTGGAATTGGAGTTCACCTGCAAGAAGCTGTCAAGAAAAGATCAGTATCAAGCCAATAGCATTCTTATGCAACGAAGAAAACAATAATAATTGAAAGGATAAGTAAACACTCACGTCAAAAAAAAGGAAAATATGTGAGCAAACAACTCATGTAAAAAGAAGAATAAAAAATTACGGAATATAGTCGGCGTTGATCATCCGGTGAAGGAGCTCCGGCGAAGAGAGTTGATGTTGTTTCCGTCGCTGAATAGAAAAAAAGAGGAGGTGAAGGTGTTGGCGGTGAAAGAGAGAGAAAATAAAATAAAATAAAGGGTGTACTCCCTTTAATAGTAATCGGTTTACAAATCCAAGTCAAACAAGGGTTTCCTCTTTGTATCCATGGTCTCGTGATGCACACAGGTCAAATTCGATCTCTCCATAATACAAATCATCCATACTTCACTGTTCCATGCTCTCCAGACGAAGCTCTATCTTCCCACAAGTATTATTACGCCAACTATTATTCCTTCAGCTATTATTCAGCATCAATGAAGCATCGCCAAATAAAAATTCCTAAACTTTGCTGACTTTTTGGCCTTAGTTAGCTTTTGTGGCCTTTGGCACAGGCGTATCCTACTCATTTGTGTTGAGAATGTGGTTAGGAATTGCTAAGGCTGGCACTTGCTAGTACCATGGTTATTGCCTATGCACCGCTAGCTTTGGCATTCATTAATACCATGACCATAACTATGGCCTATTTAGGGTTTCTCAGTCTTGTGAGATTTAATTGTTAGCAGTTGTGCTTAACTTTTATGTAGTGCATACATAACATTTTCAAGAGATTCAGCTGTGGAAGTTTGCAACTTGAGACTATGCTTGATGCGTCTCTGCAATTAGATGATATGCATCTAGTTTGCGTTTCCGTTCAGATATGGCTTACCTCTATTCTGAATGTTCACAATTTTGTATAATCAGCATATTCTGATTAATACAAATGGTGTATATGGATGCACATGAAATAACGAGAGTTTAGCTAGGTAAAGCCCCCTGAAATTTTAAAAGTGCATGAATACATATATAAATAGCTACAGAGCTATATCAGCTATGAGATGAATATCCCTTTCTCAATTTTCTTGTAGAATGTAGGATAGCAGTATGTATTCATAATTCTGATGTCGGGTCAGGAATTTTTGTATATTTATTTCATGCTTCTACAACTAGGCGAAAAAAAATATTACAATTTTCTCCCTTGTCAAAAATCCACCATCAACATTAAGTCCCCTGCTTAGCGCGGAACAATAATATTTCGGGGAAAGCCTTAGATGGTGATATTTTTTTTACTGACATAAGCGAAATAAATCAACAAGCTTAGTTATCGGATACATACTCACACGCCAAACAGGCCCTAGCGGTGCTAGCGCTAGCACCAGCAGCAATCTTGGCGCTTTTTGTAACAAAGTTAGCGCTAGCTCTAGCGCTAACTTTCCCCTCTTCCTACTTTCGTGCGTTTTTTTACCATTGCTTGTGCTAGCATCATCCTCACAAGCTCATTAATAACACTATCTTACTTGCATGCTTTGAGTCCATGACTCCACTAATTCCTATGAGAAATCAAATTATATTACATGGGGGAATTATTCATGGGTTTTGGTCTTGTGGTTATAGCAACATGCAGCGTGGCAACACCCCATGATAAGGAAGTTATAAGTTAGTGGTAAGGTTGAAGCAGTTAATGGAGTAATGGTTTTCTGAAGATTCCAAGGAAGTTATACCATTATTCCCATGACTTCCAGTTCTCCATATCTTCACTACCTCCACTATTTTACAAGGAAAATATGTGTTACAAACTATTATAAACAATCTACTTGTTCCATTTCAAAAAGATAACAAGCTTATCATTCTCTCAAGATCTCTTATTTTCTCAATAGTTCAACATCTCTACACATGATTAACACACAAATTCCTTCAACTTTCTTTGATTTCCTCCCCTAAGTTCAACCCAGTTTTTCTCCTTGTGAGCAAGCAGGATGGAACGACTACTATTGCAGTTTAGGCTTGCCATGACGATTTTGATTTCCAAACCTAAAGAAAGTACTTCTACGGTACATTGTTTTGCCTAGAATCAATTTTTAGGTACTAACAATTGGCGACCAAGTGGGAGATCAATCTTTTGGTCACGAGTCCAATTCCTCAACCATCTGAAAACCAATTTTTCAATCACATAAAACATGGTGGATCTTAGGTCAGGTTCAGCAACCAATCCTAATTCAGGTTCAAAAACCACTACTAACGCCCAATCATTACTCAAAACACCATCATTGAAAATACCAACACTGAAAGTGCCAAAAACAAAGAGCAGGCACCACCAACCATGGATGATATGATGAAACGGCAGGAAACCTTGGATAAAACTCAAGTAACCATGGCCACTACCCAGAAAGAAGTTCTTACCTTTCTTAAGACTTTAACCGAGCAGTTATCACCGGAACAGCGTCATCGTTAAATGGAGAAAGCTAAGAACACAATTGCCGACAGCGCCAACACGTCAAGAGCTAATGCCAACACGTCAAAAGCTTATATCGGTGATGGATACCTGAGTTTCGGCCAAGGTTTCCTACCGCTTCATTAGATAAGCCATGGTTGGTGGTGCCTGCTCTTTGTTTTTCGCACTTTCAGTGGTATGGAGGGGAATGTTGGTATTTTCAGTGATGGTGTTTTGAGTAATGATCTTTAGAATTCCACCACTAGTGTTTCCGGGGTTAGTAGTGGTTTTTGAACCTGAATTGGGATTGGTTACTGAACCTGACCTAAGATCCACCATTTTTGGGGATTGAAGAATTGGTTTCGTGACCGAGAGATTGATCTTCCACTATGGTCGCCAATTGTTAGAACCTAAAAATTGATTCTAGGAAAAACAATGTATTGTAGAATTACTTTCTTTAGATTCGGAAATCAAAATCGTACAGGGCAATCCTAAACCACGATAGTAGCCGTTCCGCCCTGCTTCGGTCACAAGGAGAGAAAATGGGTTGATCTTAGGGGAGGGAAGCAAAGAAAGTTGAAGGAATTTGTGTGTTGAATTGTGTGTAGATATGTTGATCTATTGGAAAAATAACATAGCTTGATAGAATGATAAGCTTGTTCTGTTTCTGAAATGGTCTAAGTAGCCTATTAATAATAGTTGAGAATACACATGTTTTCTTGTAAAGTAGTAAAGGTAGTGAAGAGATGGAGAAATGGAAGTCGTGAAAATAATGGTATAACTTCCCTTGAATCTTCGGGAAACCATTACTCCATTATTCCATTAACTGCTTCAACCTTACCACTACTTTGTAACTTCCTTATCATGGGGTTTTTCCACGCCGCATGTTATTGTAACAAACAGACCAGAACCCCATGAATAATCCCCCCATATAATATAATTTGATTTCTCGTAGGAATTAGTGGAGTTATGGACTCAAAGGATGTAAGTAAGATAGTGTTATTAATGATTTTGTGAGGATGATGCTAGCACAAGCAAGGGTAAACAAATGCACAAAAGTAGGAAAAGGGGAAGCTAGCGCTAGCGTTGTGGCTAGAGGCGCTAGCATTGGCGCGTCTAGGCTAGCAGGGTTGTTGCCGCTGGTGCTAGCGCTATCACCGCTAAGGCCTGTTTGGCGCGTGAGTATGTTGGCTTTGCTAACTTTTTGGGCTTTGTTGGCTTTTTTTGGCCTTTGGCACAGGTGTATGCTACTCATTTGTGTTGAAAAATGTGGCTAGGACTCGCTAATGCTGGCACTTGCTAGTACCATGGTTACTGTCTATGCGCCGCTAGATTTGGCCTTCATTAATGATGTGACCATAACTATGGCCTATTTAGGGTTTTTCAGTCTTGTGAGATTTAATTGTTAGCATTTATGCTTAACTTTTATGCAGTGCATACAAAACATTTTCAAGAGATTCAGTTGTGGAATTTTGCAAGTTGAGATAATGCTTGATGCGACTCTGCAATTAGATGGTATGCATCTAGTTTGCATTTTCGTTCAGATATGGCTTAGCCTCTATTCTGAAAGTTCAGAATTTTTTATAATCAGTGTATTCTGATTAATACAAATGGTGTATGAATATAATCAGCACATGAAATAACGAGAATTTAGCTAGGTAAAGCCTCCTGAAATTTTGAAAGTGTATGAATATATATCTATCTATATAAAGAGCTACAAAGTTATTACAGCTATGAGCTCAATATCCCTTTCTCGATTTTCTTGCAGAATATAGGATAGCAGTTGTATTCATAATTCTGATGTTGGGTCAGGAATTTATGTATATCTATTTCATGCTTCTGCAGCTAGGCGAAAAGCAATATTACAATTTTCTCCCTTGTCAAAAATCCACCATCAATGAAGCATGGAATAGTAAAGCATCGCTGATTTATATGATGTTGAAAACGAAATTAACCAGTGTGCAGCATGGGACCATGGATTCAAAGAGGAGAACCTTGTTTGACTTGGATTTGGAAACCAATTACTATAAAAGGGAGTAAACCCTTTTTTTTATTTTATTTTCTCTCTCTTTCACCGCCAACACCTTCACCTCCTCTTCCTTTTTTTTTCTTCAGCGATGCCAGCAGCAGCAACTTTCTTCGCCGGAGATTCTTTACCGGATGATCAACGTCGATGATATTTCGTCCAATTTCCGTTTTTTTTTCAGGTATTTTTTTTCTTCTTTTTACGTGAGTTGTTTGCCCACATGTTTCCCCATGTTTTTTTGACATGAGTGTTTACTCACCCTTTCAATTATTATTGCTTGCTTCGCTGCATAAGCATGCTATTGACTTACTGATCTTGTCTTGACAGCTTCTTGCAGGTGAACTCCAATTCCACAATTGTTGTCTCTGATTGTGATAATTCTTCATTGGCTTCACTGCAGCGTTGTTAAGCTTTAACCAGGTACGCTGAGGTTAATATTAATTCTCTCGATTTTGGTTTTAATTTATATATATAAGCATGTATTTGCATATCAGTATTCTATATACATAAAATAGAACAAAAGATTTTGTATGATTATCCAATTGTTGACGTATATATTATCTGAACCCGTTGTAGATTCCTAAGGATCATGAAGATAATGATACCACTGCTTCTAGTCGTGGTGGAAGTGAAAATTCTGATGTTATTTCTTTAGACGATATGCCCAGCATTTATGATAAATTCTTTGGTGGTGTTGTTGATGAGGCTGTTGACCCTGGTTATGTTGGCAATTTTATTCCGAACATCAATAACACTCCTCAGCCTCAGAGTATTTATCCGCAAGCTCTTGTTAGGTATTGTTTGCAGAGAAGAGAATACATGCTATCATTCGTTGATTTTATGACGTTTGATGTGGTTGTAGACAATGGTAAAAGAGTATCGTTCACTCGGACTTGCGAAGAAAGGTTTTAGACCTAAATTTCTAATGATAAAATAAAAAAACTAAACAAAAGATAATAACAATATTACAAGATATTGGGACTCAGGATTCCGCCATTTTCCATATTCATGCAATTCATACATTAATTCTAGATAATTTATAGCTCATGTGATAAAACTTATGACTCTGATTCTTTTCTGGAAGTAGATTTCTAAAACATTGATTGTAAATCCTAAGTATGGACCATCAAAAAACTTAATCTAAGAATGATCCATCAAATTAAATGACAACCAATTAATAAAAACCATAAATCAAATTAAATGAATGCAAAAGTCGTAAAAGAATTAAATATCTTTACGACACAATTGTAAAATATGGCTTTCTCTATTGTCCCAGAGATGGGGTTCAGCTCATCAAGTTCAAAACACCCTCAAATGATTGGTACATGGCTCAAAAAGTATTTAAAAAATAAAAATAATAAAAAATAATAAAAGCAGTGAATCTGCAACGGTGTACTGGCGTTACAGAATCGCTGTTACAAAGTAAGTGTTGCAAATTGAAGATAAATGTTGCAAAGATGAAAATCTTTAGCAACAAAATCTTCAACCTTTTTCCACAGAACACAGCTATAGTTACGGTTTCTTCATCTTCTTCATCACGAGCATATTTTTCTAAATTTTTTTATTTCTTCTTCTCTGGCCTCTTCATCCCCCCTCATGTGGGTATTGATTCCTCTTTATACTACAACCTCAACAGTTAATCAAATTTCCCATAATCTTCGAAATAAATGTGATTTATCTTGGAAATATTTCCTTTCTTTCTCGGCCATATGTGTTTAATCTCGATCATGATTTGTTTCCCATTTTGATTCTTCTTCTCGCTGTTGGTTCTAACAAGATATTTGATTAGTTATGGAAACAACACGAGTAAATAGGTAATTAAATCTTGTTATTTTTTTTCTTCTGAATTTTCGAGAAAAAATAATCATCGAGATTTAATTGTGATTTTCTTGAATGTTTTTGAGTTTTTAAACTTATATAAACTCCTCCTAAATAGGTAAGAGGATAACGTGTCTTAACTCCTTAGGTGACGGAGACACGGAGAACACACACATATTGCTATCAAAGTGTTATTTTTTTTAATTATTGATCAAGTTCCATTAAAATAATAGGGCTTGATCTCAATCCTTGA
The DNA here is from genome assembly GCA_023531435.1 of Papaver californicum. Classification (NCBI taxonomy): domain Eukaryota; kingdom Viridiplantae; phylum Streptophyta; class Magnoliopsida; order Ranunculales; family Papaveraceae; genus Papaver; species Papaver californicum. The sequence goes on from JAJJMC010030994.1 coordinate 5,436,729, forward strand.
GACAACAAGGTGATACTAGTGCCCCACTAAATCACTTAGAGAAACACAAAAAGCTGTAAAAATAAAAATAAAACGTGATATGGTGACGACTTTGAGATATGGTGACGCCTTTCATGTTATTTCTAACACATGAGTTTTCTCCTTTTATTAATAGACCATTTAGCTGGGTCCCTCAACTCCTATGGACAAGAAGTTTGTTTCCATCTACTAAGAATGGTCAGTGTCATCCTGAATTGTTCACAAGTTTCTAAATTTTGGAGTTTCAAATGGCAAGTAAAAGTTTCTCCCATACCCCCAAACTTAAATCAAACATTGTCCTCAATGTTCTAAGAATAAATGATTAAAAACATGAACAAGAAGAAACTGTTACCAATTGAAGAAAAGAGATGAAGAAGGATATTACCGTGTCGCATGAGCATGGGTTACCTCCCAAGAAGTGTTAAGTTTAAAGTCTTCATCCAGACACTAAATACCACAAAATGGCTAGTCACCTTTCAAAATCATATACCAATAGACGAAACAACTGTGGGTCAACAATACCAAATAGAGATGACACAAATATAAGACACTTGTATTGGATCAGATAAATAAAAAAACTGAGCACAACCTTATCTAAGGTTTCGTTCAAGACAACTGGATTTGTCTGGGTGGCCTTAACTTCCATATAAATGTCTTGATAAACAGGTTCAGCCAAACGACGGAGCTCTAATAGCTGGATATCCTCATGGACAGTATCAGGAGGATCGGGTTGTGGAGTCTGAAGAAACTCAAGTAATACCTTAGATGCACAAGGCTCGAGTCCCAAGTTAAGGACTTCAAATAGGGATACTTGACGATTACAAGAATCATCACTACCCCAAAACCTAGGGTAAACATTACTCTAAAATAGACCAAAAACTATTGGTTAGATTCTAGGGTCCGTAAGGTCAGCACCATACCCGTTTTTCTTTAGTGGACTTGTCATCTAAACGAACACCATCATCAAAATCATATTATAGATTATCAAAGAAAGCCTCGTCGACTTCCTCCGATTCACTGGAAAGTTCATCTAATAATTGATTATCAAACACAGTGCAGGAGTGTTAATCATGTTTACCTCTTCTAAATCATTCATCTCAGAAGACTGTCTAATAATATTAAAGACATTTAGCTCAGTGGTCATATTACCAAAAGATATGTTCATAGGTCATGTTCTATAGTTGATGACAGCATTTGATGTGGCTAAAAATAGGCGATCTAAAATCACCAGTATTTGAGCACTTTGGTCCGGAACAGGCTGGGTATCTAGAACAACAAAATCCGTTGGATAAATGAACCTATCAACCTCAATAAGAACATCCTTTATGACACCATGAGGGATTTTGACAGACCTATTAGCTAACTATAGGGTCATTTTGGTCGGTTTCAACTTACCAAGACCTAGCTGGGTATACACATGATACGGAAGTAAGTTAACACTAGCTCCTAAGCCAAGCAATGCCTTATCAACTATGTGATTGCAAATCACACATGATACGGTGGGGCATCCAGGGTATTTATACTTAGGGATGTTTGTTTCAGAAGGATTTGAACTTACTTGACCAGCTAAAAAGGCTTTCTTATATACATTAAGCTTACGCTTTCGCGTACAAAGATCTTTAAGGAACTTGGCATAAGCCGTCATTTGCCTAATTGCTTCTAATAACGGAATGTTGATGTTCACTTGCTGAAATATTTCTATTATCTCGTTGAAATTCCATTCTTTCTTTGTTGGAACTAACAAATGTGGGTATGGGGCTTTTGGCACAAAGGTAGTCCTATCAGGAATTGTATTTGACTCTTTAGAGATTATTCCAGTCACTTCATCTACTGGCTCCTCTTGGGAAGTAGAGGGTAGAACTACAGTATGTTCAATATCAGACATGGTTACCTTGTTGTCAACTACCTTTCCATTCCTAAGGGTTGTAACAGAGTTCAAATGATTGAACAATTCCTCTCCAGAAGATACTTCATGACTCCTCTAGGATTGGGTTGTGTCTGATTAGGAAACTTATCTTTTTCTCTAGAGACTCATTCTGACTTACCTGATTTCGTAAATCGGATATAACCTGAGAGTTATAATGAGCTATATCTTGTAAAATTTGTTGAATAGATTGATGAAACTTTGCAGTCCTCAGAGTTAACATGGAGAAAGACTCTTTCTAAACTCATGATTCTCTTATCTGACGGGTTCTAAAATAGGGCTAGACCTGAAGGATTCTTAGTATAGCCAAAACCTGAGGGATCCTGAGCATTACTAGACTGACCTTAATTTTGTCCCTTAGACCAGGAAAAATTAGGATGGTTTCTCCAACCTGGGTTATAGCTTTTTTAATATGGGTCAAATTTTTGATGATTTACAAACCTAGAGTTGTTATAAAGAGCATGAGCTTTATCTTCTTATCTAGCATGGTTTGACCCATAATTCATCTCTAAGGCCTCTAGACGCCTAAGTATATCCGACCCATTATCAACTCTATCAACCCTATGGATAAGATTCCTAGATATTTCTGGTTCTCTCATTGAATCTCATTGCCTAGTTTTCCCATCTAATTCGATAAACGAGTCAAAACATTTATCTGGGTCCTAAAGGGTGAATTCTCTACCACTCATTGTTTTTTACCTGCATCTGAGTCTCACTATCCAGACCCTCATATAAGATTTGGGCCATGTGGGCTTTCTCAAAGCCGTGATATGGACAGTGGTATTACAATTCATTATCCTTTCAATATAATGGTGTATGTAATCACCTAATTTTTGCTTATATGTTTGAATAGATTGACAAACAACAGCAGTCTTATGGTGTGGGTAGAATTTCTTAACAAAAACCTCTACAAGACCATCCCAGGTGGTGATTATTTTAGAAGTAATTAAATGATACCACTCCTTGGATTTATCATCAAGAGAGAAGGGAAACAAACGCAACTTAAGCACATCTTTGGAGACATTCGGATAACTCATTGTTTCACAAATCATTTTGAAGTCTCTTATATGGTTATATGGGATCTCATTCTCTAACCCCTTAAATGTACGAAGCATGCCAATTGTCCCAGGTTTAATATCAAATTTGACAGTAGTGGATGGTAAAATTACCCCTGGGCCACGTACTACTCTAGAAGGTTTTATACAATCTTTAAGGGTTTTGTTTATTTGGACTTCATGCTTATTATTACCACTCATTTCGGTAAAAACCGATGTACCACCTAAATCCTTGTAATGGGTCGGACAACAAAAAAATGTCGTTTTCTTCAAGTTTATCTCCTACACGAATCCAACGAGGCATACACAAGCAAGGATACTACTGTTTAGCAAGAATCTGTGCACATGCAAATGCTGGGGATCACTATTTTAGGTAAGCTTGGGTTACCTCAGCAAAACATACCTACAGTCAAAGACTGGTCAAAGGTACAAGGATTGGGTTTGTGGTGTTTCGGATGAAAACGCTCAGAGGGTTCACCGTACTTTACCACAAGTTTTTCTAAAAATAATTGTCTGACGAAAGATGCAAATGGTGTGTGCATTTGTGTTTTTTTATAATTAAAATACTAAAAATAAATTAGCAAGCAACAGAAATAAATGTCCAAAAAAAATAAGGAAAAAAAAACTAAAAAAAATCTAAATATAAAAAGTCTTTGTCTTTTTCTCCGTTATTTTCATTTTAAATTTAACTCCAAGTATTTTGGCTCAATTCCTCTTTGTTTTCATTCTAAAACCTGTAGCAAAAGAGAAATACCCAAAAACATAAAATAGAACAAAAGAATAAAAATATAAAATAAAACTATTAAAACTAAAACTATACCTTAAAAAAAATCTAAATACAAGTCCGCGTCGGCGGCGCACAAAATTGATGTGGTTGTAGACAGTGGTAAATAGAGTATCGTTTACTCGGACTTGTGAAAAAAGAATTTAGACCTAAAATTTTAATGATAAAATAGAAAACTTAAACAAAAGATAATAACAATATTACAAGATATTGGGACTCAGGATTCCACATCTTTCCATATTCATCTGATTCATACATTAATTCTAGATAATTTATAGCTCATATGATAAAAGTTATGACTCTGATTCTTTGCCGAAAGTAGATTTCTAAAACATTAATTGTAAATCCGAAGCATAAACCATCAAAACACTTAAGCTAAGCATGACCCATCAAATAAAATGAAAACCAATTAATAAAAACCATAAATCAAATTAAATTAATGTAAAAGTCGTAAAAAAGTTAAATATATTAACCACACAATTGTGAAATATGCCAGTGATGGGGTTTAGCTCATTGATAGACACATTTTTGTGTCTAAATTGTGCTCGATTATCTATTTT